>JAPIVC010000288.1:180000-325378 GCA_030586385.1 Camponotus fellah | reverse complement strand
ACTTGCGCCCGTTTAGCTCATCATCATCATCAAATTTTAAATTTGACTCATCATCATCAAATTTTATTTGATCATCATCATCGTTTTTAATTTTGCTCATCATCATCATCATCAATTTTTAATTTGCTCATCATCATCATAATTTTTAATTTGGCTCATCATCATCATCAATTTTATTTTGCTCATCATCATCATCAATTTTTTAATTTTGCTCATCATCATCGTAATTTTAATTTGACTCATATCATCTTTTTTATTTGCTCTCATCATCATCATCGATTTTTAATTTGCTCATCATCATGCCTCTTTTTAATCCCCCCCCCCCCCCCCCTTTTTTTCCCCCCCCCCCCCCCCCTTTTTTTTCCCCCCCCTCCTCTCTTTTTATTTTCCTCATCATCATCGTCAATTTTATTTTGCTCATCATCATCATCGATTTTTAATTTGATCATCATCATCATCAATTTTTATTTTGCTCTCATCATCATCATTTTTAAATTTGCTCTCATCATCATCATTTTTATTTTGCTCATCATCATCATCATTTTTAATCTGGTCATCATCATCAATTTTTATTTTGCTCATCATCATCATCAATTTTTAATTTGCTCATCATCATCATTTTTTTATTTTGCTCATCATCATCAATTTTTAATTTGGTCAACATCATCATCGATTTTTATTTTGCTCATCATCATCATCAATTTTTAAATTTGCTCATCATCATTCAATTTTTAATTTGCTCATCATCATCATCGATTTTTAATTTGCTCATCATCATCATCATTTTTAATTTGCTCATCATCATCAATTTTAATTTGCTCATCATCATCATCGATTTTATTTTTGCTCATCATCATCAATTTAATTTTTGCTTGTCATCTTCAATTTTTATTTTGCTCATCATCATCAATATTTTATTTTGCTCATCATCATCATCGATTTTTAATTTGATCATCATCATCATTTTTAATTTGCTCATCATCATCCAAATTTTTATTTTGCTCATCATCATCATCAATTTTTAATTTTGCTCATCATCATCGTAAATTTTTTTTTGCTCATCATCATCAATTTTTATTTTGCTCATCATCATCATCGATTTTTAATTTGATCATCATCATCATCGATTTTTAATTTGATCATCAATTTGCATCATCATCAATTTTTAATTTGTCATCATCATCATCAATTTTTAATTTTGCTCATCATCATCATCAATTTTTATTTTGCTCTTCATCATCATCGTATTTTAATTTGATCATCATCCATTTTTAATTTGCTCATCACCATCATCAATTTTTAATTTGCTCATCATCATCATCATTTTTTAATTTGCTCATCATCATCATCAATTTTTATTTTGCTCATCATCATCATCGATTTTTAATTTGCTCATCATCATCATTTTTAATTTTTGCTCATCATCATCAACTTTTTTATTTTGCTCATCATCATCATCAATTTTAATTTTGATCATCATCTCGATTTTTATTTTGCTCATCATCATCATCGATTTTTTTAATTTGCTCATCATCATCGTTTTATTTTTGCTCGTCATCATCATCGATTTTTATTTTGCTCATCATCATCATCAATTTTTAATTTGGCTCATCATCATCAAGATTTTATTTTGCTCATCATCATCCTCGATTTTAAATTTGATCATCCATCATCGTTTTTTATTTGCTCATCATCATCATCAATTTTTATTTTGCTCATCATCATCATCATTTTTTTTTTGCTCATCATCATCAATTTTTATTTTGCTCATCATCATCATCAATTTTTAATTTTCCATCATCATCATCGATTTTTTTTCTCATCATCATCATCGATTTTTATTTTGCTCATCCAAATCAATCATGAATTTTTTTAACCCCATATCTTCATTTTTATTTTGCTTCATCACTCATCATCATTTTAATTTGCTCATCATCAACATGATTTTTAATTTATTATCATCATCAATATTTTTTTTTTTGATCATCATCATCATCTATTTTTTAATTTTGCTCCATCATTATCATTTTTTTAGGTTTATCATCATCATCAATTTTTTAAAATTTGCTCAACAATCATCATCGGTTTTTAATTTTGCTCACCATCTCATCATCAATTTTATTTGAACATCAAATCATCTTTTTTAATTTGCTTTTCATCATCATCAATTTTTAATTTGGTCTCATCATCATCAATTTTTTTTGCTCATCATCCCACGTCAATTTTTAATTTTTTCTAATCAATAACAATTTTAATTTGCTCATCATCATCATCGGATTTTTATTTTGCAACCCAAAATCAAATTTGGTTTTTATTTTGTATATTGGTCGTTTTTATTTTGCTCATATCATCTCCATTTTAATTAGTTGTCAAATCGTTTTATTTGATCATCATCATCATGATTTTTATTTTTCCCTCATCATCATCGTTTTTATTTTGCTCATCATCATCATCAATTTTTAATTTGCTCATCATCATCATCGTTTTTTAATTGCTCATCACATCATCGATTTTAATTTGATCATCATCATCATTTTTTTAATTTGCTCATCATCATCATCAATTTTTAATTTGCTCATCATCCTCATCGATTTTTTTATTTGCTCATCCTCATCATATTTTTAATTTGATCATCATCATCGATTTTTTTTTGCTTATCATCATCATCAATTTTTAATTTGCTCATCATCGTCTCAATTTTAAATTTGCTCATCATCATATCCAATTTTTTAATTTGCTCGTCACCATCAACAATTTTTTAATTTGCTCATCATCATCATCGATTTTTATTTTGCTCATCATCATCATCGATTTTTATTTTGCTCATCATCATCATCGATTTTAATTTGATCATCATCATCGTTTTTAATTTGATTATCATCATCATCAATTTTTAATTTGCTCATCATCATCATCAATTTTTTAATTTTGCTCATCATCATCATAATTTTTTAATTTGCTCATCATCATCAATAATTTTTTTAATTTGCTCATCATCATCGTTTTTTATTTTGCTCATCATCATCATCAATTTTTATTTTGCTCATCATCATCATCAATTTTTAATTTGCTCATCATCATCGATTTTTATTTTGCTCATCATCATCATCGATTTTTAATTTGATCATCATCATCGTTTTTTAATTTGCTCATCATCATCATCATCAATTTTTAATTTGCTCATCATCTCATCATTTTTAATTTGATCATCATCATCAATTTTTATTTTGCTCATCATCATCATCGATTTTTAATTTGATCATCATCATCATCGTTTTTTAATTTGATCATCATCAATTTTTATTTTGCTCATCATCATCATCGATTTTTAATTTGATCATAATCATCATCAATTTTTTATTTTGCTCATCATCATCATCAATTTTTATTTTTGCTCATCATCTTTTTTTATTTGCTCATCATCATCATTTTTATTTTGATCATCATCATCATCGATTTTTATTTTGCTCATCATCATCATCGATTTTTATTTTGCTCATCATCATCATCGATTTTTAATTTGATCATCATCATCATCGATTTTTTTCTCATCATCATCATCGATTTTTAATTTGATCATCATCATCATCGATTTTTAATTTGATCATCATAATCAATTTTTTATTTTGCTCATCATCATCACCGTTTTTTAATTTGCTCATCATCATCATCGATTTTTTTTTTTGCTCATCATCATCATCTTTTTAAATTTGCTAATCATATCATCATCAATTTTTATTTTGCTCATCATCATCATCGATTTTTATTTTGCTCATCATCATCATCGATTTTTAATTTGCTCATCATCATCAATTTTTAATTTGATCATCATCATCATCGATTTTTATTTTGCTCATCATCATCATCGATTTTTAATTTGACCCATCATCAATTTTTTTTATTTTGCTCATCATCATCATCGATTTTTAATTTGCTCATCATCATCATCGATTTTAATTTGATCATCATCATCAATTTTTATTTTGCTCATCATCATCATCGATTTTTATTTTGCTCATCATCATCATCGATTTTTATTTAGGCTCATCATCATCATCATTTTTTAATTTGCTCATCATCATCATCGATTTTTATTTTTGCTCATCCTCATCAATTATTTTTAATTTGATTATCATCATCGTTTTTTAATTTGCTTATCATCATCATCAATTTTTTTGCTCATCATCATCATCCGATTTTTAATTGCTCATCATCATCATCAATTTTTTTAATTTGCTCATCACCATCAACAATTTTTAATTTCCATCATCATCATCAATTTTTAATTTTTGCCCCATCATCATCATCGATTTTTTATTTTTGCTCATCATCATCATCGATTTTTTTTTTTGCTCATCTCATCATCAATTTTTTAATTTGCTCATCATCATCATCGATTTTTATTTTTTTGATCATCATCATCATCATTTTTTATTTTGCTCATTATCATCATCGTTTTTATTTTGCTCATCATCATCATCAATTTTTAATTTGCTCATCATCATCATCGATTTTTATTTTTGCTCATCATCATCATCGATTTTTAATTTGATCATCATCATCGTTTTTAATTTGCTCATCATCATCATCAATTTTTATTTGCTCATCATCATCATCATTTTTTTTTTGCTCATCCTCATCATCGATTTTTAATTTGATCATCATAATTTTTTTATTTATCATCATCATCAATTTTTAATTTGCTCATCATCATCATCAATTTTTAATTTGCTCATCATCATCATAATTTTTTAATTTGCTCATCATCATCAAATTTTTTATTTTGCTCATCATCATCATCGATTTTTATTTTGCTCATCATCATCATCAATTTTTAATTTTGCTCATCATCAACATCGATTTTTAATTTGATCATCATCATCAATTTTTTTATTTTGATCATCATCATCATCGATTTTTTAATTTGATCATCATCATCGTTTTTAATTTGCTCATCATCATCATCATCAATTTTTAATTTGCTCATCATCATCATCAATTTTTAATTTGCTCATCATCATCATCAATTTTTAATTTGCTCATCATCACCGTTTTTAATTTGCTCATCATCATCATCGATTTTTAATTTCATCATCATCATCAATTTTTATTTTGCTCATCATCATCATCGATTTTTAATTTGATCATCATCATCATCAATTTTTATTTTGCTCATCATCATCATCAATTTTTATTTTGCTCATCATCATCGTTTTTTAATTTGCTCATCATCATCAATTTTTATTTTGATCATCATCATCATCGATTTTTATTTTGCTCATCATCATCATCGATTTTTATTTTGCTCATCATCATCATCGATTTTTATTTGCTCATCATCATCAATTTTTAATTTGATCATCATCATCATCGATTTTTAATTTGATCATCATCATCAATTTTTATTTTGCTCATCATCATCATCGATTTTTAATTTGATCATCATCATCATCGATTTTTATTTTGCTCATCATCATCATCGATTTTAATTTGCTAATCATCATCATCAATTTTTATTTTGCTCATCATCATCATCGATTTTTATTTTGCTCATCATCATCATCGATTTTTAATTTGCTCATCATCATCATCGATTTTTATTTTGCTCATCATCATCATCGATTTTTAATTTGATCATCATCATCGTTTTTTAATTTGCTCGTCACCATCATCAATTTTTAATTTGCTCATCATCATCATCGATTTTTATTTTGCTCATCATCATCATCAATTTTTAATTTGCTCATCATCATCATCGATTTTTAATTTGATCATCATCATCATCATCAATTTTTAATTTGCTCATCATCATCATCGATTTTTATTTTGCTCATCATCATCATCAATTTTTAATTTGCTCATCATCATCGTTTTTTAATTTGCTCATCATCATCATCATCAATTTTTAATTTGATCATCATCATCGTTTTTTAATTTACTCATCATCATCATCATCAATTTTTAATTTACTCATCATCATCGACTTTTATTTTGCTCATCATCATCATTAATTTTTATTTTGCTCATCATCATCATCGATTTTTATTTTGCTCATCATCATCATCAATTTTTAATTTGCTCATCATCATCGTTTTTTTAATTTGATCATCAATTTTTTATTTTGCTCATCATCATCATCATCAATTTTTATTTTGCTCATCATCATCAATTTTTATTTTGTTCATCATCATCATCAATTTTTAATTTGATCATCATCATCGTTTTTTAATTTACTCATCATCATCATCATCAATTTTTAATTTACTCATCATCATCGATTTTTATTTTGCTCATCATCATCATCAATTTTTATTTTGCTCATCATCATCATCGATTTTTAATTTGATCATCATCATCAATTTTTATTTTGCTCATCATTATCATCGATTTTTAATTTGATCATCATCATCATCGATTTTTAATTTGATCATCATCATCGTTTTTTAATTTGCTCATCATCATCATCATCAATTTTTAATTTGATCATCATCATCATCGATTTTTATTTTGCTCATCATCATCATTGATTTTTAATTTGATCATCATCATCGTTTTTTAATTTGCTCATCATCATCATCGATTTTTATTTTGCTCATCATCATCATCAATTTCAATTTGATCATCATCATCAATTTTTATTTTGCTCATCATCATCATCGATTTTTATTTTGCTCATCATTATCATCAATTTTTATTTTGCTCATCATCATCATCAATTTTTATTTTGCTCATCATCATCATCGATTTTTAATTGGATCATCATCATCATCATCAATTTTTAATTTGATCATCATCATCGTTTTTTAATTTGCTCATCATCATCATCATCATCGATTTTTAATTTGATCATCATCATCAATTTTTAATTTGCTCATCATCATCGATTTTTATTTTGATCATCATCATCATCGTTTTTTAATTTGATCATCATCATCATCATCAATTTTTATTTTGCTCATCATCATCATCAATTTTTAATTTGATCATCATCATCGTTTTTTAATTTGCTCATCATCATCATCATCATCAATTTTTAATTTGATCATCATCATCGATTTTTAATTTGATCATCATCAATTTTTATTTTGCTCATCATCATCATCGTTTTTTAATTTGCTCATCATCATCATCAATTTTTAATTTGCTCAACATCATCATCGATTTTTATTTTGCTCATCATCATGTATTTTATTTTGCTCATCATCATCATCGATTTTTAATTTGATAATCATCATCGTTTTTTTAATTTGCTCATCATCATCATCATCAATTTTTAATTTGCTCATCATCATCATCGTTTTTTAATTTGATCATCATCATCGTTTTTTAATTTACTCATCATCAACATCGATTTTTATTTTGCTAATCATCATCATCAATTTCTAATTTGATCATCATCATCAATTTTTATTTTGCTCATCATCATCATCAATTTTTAATTTGATCATCATCGTTTTTTTAATTTGCTCATCATCATCATCATTATCATCAATTTTAATTTGATCATCATCATCGTTTTTTAATTTGATCATCATCATCATCATCGATTTTTAATTTGATCATCATCATCATCATCAATTTTTAATTTGCTCATCATCATCGTTTTTTAATTTGCTCATCATCATCATCATCAATTTTTAATTTGATCATCATCATCGTTTTTTAATTTACTCATCATCATCATCATCAATTTTTAATTTACTCATCATCATCGATTTTTATTTTGCTCATCATCATCTTCAATTTTTATTTTGCTCATCATCATCATCGATTTTTATTTTGCTCATCATCATCATCAATTTTTATTTTGCTCATCATCATCAATTTTTATTTTGCTCATCATCATCATCAATTTTTATTTTGCTCATCATCATCATCGATTTTTATTTTGCTCATCATCATCATCAATTTTTATTTTGCTCATCATCATCATCAATTTTTATTTTGCTCATCATCATCATCAATTTTTAATTTGATCATCATCATCGTTTTTTTAATTTGCTCATCATCATCATCATCAATTTTTTAATTTCCTCAACACCATCATCGATTTTTAATTTGATCATCATCATCATCATCAATTTTTAATTTGCTCATCATCATCATCGATTTTTATTTTGCTCATCATCATCATCAATTTTTAATTTGCTCATCATCATCATCATCAATTTTTAATTTGATCATCATCATCGTTTTTTAATTTACTCATCATCATCATCATCAATTTTTAATTTACTCATCATCATCGATTTTTATTTTGCTCATCATCATCATTAATTTTTATTTTGCTCATCATCATCATCGATTTTTATTTTGCTCATCATCATCATCAATTTTTAATTTGCTCATCATCATCGTTTTTTAATTTGATCATCATCAATTTTTATTTTGCTCATCATCATCATCATCAATTTTTAATTTGCTCATCATCATCGATTTTTATTTTGCTCATCATCATCATCAATTTTTAATTTGATCATCATCATCGTTTTTTAATTTGCTCATCATCATCATCATCAATTTTTAATTTGATCATCATCATCGTTTTTTAATTTGCTCATCATCGTATGATGATGAGCGTATTTATCGCAATTAACATAACTGATTTATTAATGTAAAACGTCTTACAGATTATTAAATAAATCCATTTATATTCACTAATATCCATTTATCAATAAAGTAAACTTAAATCTCGATATACCAGTGAGTTCGTCAAACAATAAAATAATGAAATGTTGCTTTAACAGGCGAAAAAGCTCCTCAATCTTGAAAATCGAAATGTCACTATTTTCCTCTTTTAATGCTATATTTTACATCGTCTTAAATATGCATATTGTAACAATTCCAGATGAAAGAATAGAAGAAGAAAAGATAATATTCGCCTCTCTGCGAAGCCGTGCAAATGGCAAATTTGAAAGAATAAATCGCTTAAAGCGCAACCTGCATTTCATAAACTGTTTTCGTTTAATTGGCGGTCTTAGTAACATGAACCACGCTATGCTTTGGAGATTTAAGGATTATGTTTTTTATTATTTGTGCTCATTATTTGGTTAAAAATTTTGTATTGCCAAGTCTCGTATTACTATATACTTTCTGCAGCCAAACAATCTTTGCAGAAGTAATTTTGTTAATAGCATGTCTCATATTATTTCTCTGTTTCGTCCAATTTCAAATTCTGAGCGTACATTTTGAAAAATCTTTATATAATTTAATTCTTTTGTATACAACTTTCATGCAATATTTATATGCAATATGTTATAATATATCATATATAATAATATACGGTTCTTAATAAATATGGAAAACAAATGTTACGTAAAAAAACTCACGATGACTCAGCCTGATTTAATCCTAGATAATTTATAAAATAGTATTTTTTTGTAAACAATTTGCCTCCATCATATTTGTCACTTGCACTCGACTTCGTATAACAGAGACAAACATTTTTTTCTTTAACCACTGTACTCGTCAAATTTATAAAATTTTTTGGAGCATTATGAAACATTGTGCAGTTTACTTCTTTTACATTAAATTTTCTAACAATTTAACATTATATATGGATGTGTGGTTTTTCATTCATTATGCATATGAAAAATAGAGGACATATGGAAGAAATTAATTCTTTCCCTCTAACCCGAGCATACATTCTTGTATAATATAATTTCTGAATGCGTAACATGAGCTTATCATAATTTTTTAACATTGCTTTCAATACGATGTTAAAAAATTATAATAAGCTCATATTACGCATTCCATCATAATTTCGTGTGCCAATATAGAAGAAAATATCGACAATATCGTCGTTGCTATGCTACGATAATTTTCAAGATATGAATTTTCATTTAAATTAAATTTTTAATACGAGTAATTTATCTATCTTTATTATTGAACAATTATTGTGCCATTTACTAATACTTGAATATATGTTTGATACATATATATATTTATAAAATAACAATGTAAGCCTCTCGTAATTTTGCAACAAAAAATAAAGTAATTTAAATAAAAAATTTCTGGAAAATTTTATAAAAGAATAGATAATCTTACAAACAAATTGAGATACGCATAGTTGTATAAGAGCAAAAATATTAATTCATGTTTTAAAAGATACAAGAGTCTATGCACTTTAAGACATTTGATTGAAATTTTACAAAAAAATTGAAACAGTTTTTCTCCAATTCTGTTAAATTAATGATTATAGATTATTATAGAGTATGGGTGCATATCTTGCATTTATCAATCAATGAATGATAACATATAAAAATGTAATTTAAAAAATTCTAATGTGTAATTTATCATTTTATTGAAAGATATACAATTTTAAGGTATATATATATATATATATATATATTTTTTTTTTTAAATTTAAAATATTACACACGTGCATAAAAATATGTGAATGATAATCCTTTAATTCACCTTCTCTGATATTTCCGAATATAAAAGAGCTTAAAATTGATCTATTTTAAATGGTCGGTTATCATAATATTTAATATCATTTATTTGAAATTATATCTGAATTTAAATTACAAATCATCTCTTTCCGCTATTTTAAATATCATCTAAATCTATTTATCACAAACTATTCATATATTTTTATCATGAATTATTTCTTATATCTTTCAAATAAAAATAGATTTAAATTTAAAAAAACAAATGCATGTTGTATTTTACATTTCTGCAACTTTTTTTGCAAGTAATAATTATTAAGTATAACAAAGTAACAATTATATGGAAATTGTCTGTAATTTTTTTAGAGAGAGAGAGAAGAATGCATGGATAAAAATCAATTTTATATTAAAAATACTGGAAATTTATCTTGCTGTTTTTCTATTATTAAACTAGAAAAAAAGTAAAAGTAGTATTAGCAATATGGTACAAAAAAATTTTAGATTATTTAAATATATCTTAAAAATATATATATTATATATTACACCATATATATATATATATATATATATATATATATATATATGTGTGTGTGTGTGTGTGTGTGTATGGCGTAACATATAATATATAAATCATATATAAATTTATGTATGTGTGTGTGTGTAATTAAAAAAACAATGAAAAAGCAGATAAAATAAATTTGAATAAGAATATTACTGACAATAAAAAATGTAATTATTTTAAAGAAATTACAATCTTTTTTGAAACATTAAATGTTAGTCATGATGTTTTTATGAATACAATTGCAAAAAAATAAATTATAATGGAGAGTTATGATTGTATCTTTGAAATAGCCTTGGAATACTATTTGGAATACTATTTGCATAGGCAAATAATGCACTGGTTCGCGATCAATAAAAAAATAGGTTGCAAAAACAAATTGATATTGATGTAGCAGTATCAAACGCAGATCTCAGATACTCAGAATTTAAATCATTATTAATAAATAATAGAACATTTGTATTTGTTACAAAACAATAAGATATTTTTAAAATTATACCGTATGCTTTGAAGTTTAAAACTGAAATGTGCGTGTGTGTACAAATATATAAAATATTCAAATTTACCAAATTATTTTTAAGCATTAAATTTGATTAATCTGATCTGATTTTTCATATTCATAATTATTGTATATAATTCTTGTAAATTATACATGTTTATTTTTTTTAAATTCAAAAGTAAACAAATTGGTCTGGTTACTGATAATAAAAAGTAAACTGATAATAAAGATGTAATCTATTTATATAACATTTATATAACATTTATAAACATGTTTTTCATATGGACCTTTTATTTCAAATATTCTTTAATAATTGATATAATGACAATTTTTATTTTTATTAAAAATATTAATTTAAAATTGATTTATATGATTGATTTTTCTCTTTACTATATAACTTACGTAACAACATATATGTATATATATATATATATATATATATATATATATATTTTATTTTGAACATTTGATATTAAATTCACTAATAACATGTGAATATATTCTTCATAAAATCTTCTTCTATAATAAAACATTTCTAGTACAGAGTAATAAGAAAATTAAGTTTAATATAATAGTTTGCACATTATTTCTTGCCGCGTTAAATGAATAGCTAACGCATTCAAACCTTACGAAGTACTTAGAACCATTGTTTTATAGGTATGCATCGTGAAATTACTTGTTCTTCTCGTCAAATTTTTCAACATCCATATTTTGCCGCATATTCTCGATTTAATCTTCACACACCAACTATACAGACAATTAATAATTAAAAAAGTTAATTAAATAATTAATGATTTTAAAAGTATTTTCTTTATTTACTTTCAAATTAATGATGTTGATAATTATATAATAATAAATTAAAAAATTACAATTAAATTAAAAAATTGTAGCACTATTAATATATTTGTGTATATTCATTTATTATATTATATATAATGATATAATTACATTTAAATATTTTTCACTTTTTATTCAACTTATTTCGATTCAATCCGTTTTAAATCAAAGTTGCGATACAGAAATAATAATAAATATTAATTTATTATAAATAAACATATATATTTGTTATAAATAAATATCCAAATAAATATCCAACAAATTATTTTTTTCTCAAGCATTATATTTTAGCGTGTTATCCTAAAATTTTGAAGTTTATAAACGACCCTTCATGCGCGCTAATGAAAGTAATAATTTTGCATATACGTAGTACAATACATAAAATGTTGAGTTAGCGGTTGAGAAAAATGATAAGAAAAAGACAATGGATATATGACAATGTCATTCGATCAAAGTATTATAATAAAGTAATATTCATTACAATATATATATATATATATTGTAATGAATATTACTTTATATATATATACATATATATATATATATATATATGTGTGTGTGTGTGTGTGTGTGTGTGTGTGTGTGTGTTTACAAAATGTTTATCTACAATTATAAAATTTATTTAAAGTTTATTGCAAAAAAATGGAGTCAGATGCCAAATATATGTATTTTTGTAAAATATATAACATCCGCGAAATACTATATGAATAAATAAAATACGTCATCTGATAAAATCATTATATTAATAAAATATGCTGGAAATAAAATTTGAAAGCAAAACAGTTATGTTTATATATAATTGAACAAATCACGTTTATTTCATAGTATTTACAGAATCTTGTTATCACATTATAATAATAGCTTTAAGAATAATAAATGATTATCATGAATATACAAGATACATGTTTACATATTATGCTATTATGTATTAGTATTTCGAATATTATAAATAACATCGAACTTTATTGTAATTTCAGCCTCGTTTAAGTAAAAAAATATCTTTTATCAAGTGCTGATGAAATAATTAATTTATTACAATAATTATTCGATAACTATTTATCAGCTATTCAATAATTCATAAATTATGCAGAGTAGTATATAATAATCAAAATATTATATTATAACGTTCCAGAATTTTTTTTAATAAAGCTCATTGTGTGAAACACAAGAAAATACTAGGTAATATTAGAATATCATCTTTAGTGAATGTATTTTTGTAATGTGAAATTAAATTAATACTCGATTCAAATTATAGCAACATCTTCTTTAAGCTGAAGACTATTACACATTGTTCTATTCGTTTTAAACGTTTGTACCTGGCTCTCTGCCATGCTCTGTCGCCACCTGATGGAGGTCGATTTGAAACGACCTGAAAACAAAGCAAAGCGCAAACAAGAGATCAAATATTTGTTAAAGTTATTTTCTCCTATCTAAGAAGTCCAGAATATTGGAGAATTTTGCAGAAATTGCACATTTTTGCATAATGCGATCATGCATTGTGTATGTGTGTGTGTGTGTGTGTGTGTGTGTGTGTGTGTGTGTGTATATATATATATATATATATATATATAAATGTATGTATGTATGAACATGTATTATTTAAATTTGGATTACATTGCTTGAATTTACTTATTACCTTTTCTGTCTATTAGAGATAAATTTGCATTTTTTTATATATATTATATATTTTTGATAGAAACGTTTGCAATATTGGAGAAGAGTATTTTTGTTTGCAATATTGGAGACTAGAACGTTTCTCTGTCATAAACTAAGCCATGCCATAAATTGTTACTATTGCAGATATTCAAAGTCAGACATGATGAATTAGCACACAAATTGCTTCAGATATCTCTTTTCTGCTATCTTAAACTATTCTTAACTTAAAATATTTAATATTTTTAAAAAATCATTTATGATTTCTAGTGTCTAATATCTTTATAATTAAAAATATATATTTTTAATATATAATTTTATATTATATAATATATAATTTTATATAAATTTATACATATATATATATATATATATATATATATATATGTATAAATTTATATTTATATGACATGAGATATTTTTGAAATTTATATATTGTGAAGCTATTGATGTTTCTTTAGATAGCTAAACATATCATTGCTTGATATAATCTCTAAGAATGATTTTGTTGTAAGAATGATGATAAATATATATTGAACCACACATACACACATACAAAAACTTCTAGAATTTAAAGAATGCTATTCCGAAAATAGTTAATATAATATGTGTGGCGACCTAAATAAAACTTACTCTCTGAGATCTTACAATAACATTTTTCAACGTACTTGTCGCGTATCGTGTGTTAAATAAAATATGTGAAATACTTGCATGCAGGTATGTCTGTTGTGTAACGTGGGAAAGAATGCGCATTTCTATAATGAAAATGCTTTAAAAATAAAGAAAACAGAGAGAAAGAAATCATATGAATAAATTATAATAAACGCGTTCTTGTGCTCTGATTTATCAAAATATATAATTTGAAAAATATGTAGTACTTTTTTTAGAACATGATAAAAAATCTAATTTTTAAAAATATGTAGAAAGTAATAAATTTA
Source organism: Camponotus fellah (assembly GCA_030586385.1). Taxonomy (NCBI): domain Eukaryota; kingdom Metazoa; phylum Arthropoda; class Insecta; order Hymenoptera; family Formicidae; genus Camponotus; species Camponotus fellah. The sequence goes on along the minus strand of JAPIVC010000288.1, from coordinate 310,501 downwards.
GACATTTCTTGTTAGTTATATAGTTTATTTTATTTACAAATTTATCAATTTTAAAATTTAATATTAATTAATATATTAATATTTAGATGACTTCAATATAAACATGATATATTTTATTTGCTCTTAAAATAAATGAGGTCTTTTAATTGTTGTTGAAATCGAATATACATCAAATTTTAAAGCACCATTTATATTGCTTTGTTGTATAATTTATAATCTAATAATAAATATGAAAAAATAGTATCGAAATTATAAATTAAATATTAATTTTATTGCTGACAAATTGTGTAATTAAAAAAAAAATTATATAATTACATATTCTTAAAACTTTTTAAACATTTTAATCGTTTTATAACAGATATGTTATTTTTTCTATTACATTTTAGAAGTACACAAGAAAATGTAAATTTGAATTTCTTCATGCATATGAAGAACGGAAAAGATATCGCTTTATTCATATCTTAACCATTTTATATATCAAATTTCATACGCATTGATAAGTTCATGTCAGCGGTATTGCCTGGTAAAGAATGTATAAGAAGTATTAAATGTGTATCTACTCTTCTCCTATACCATAAAAGTATATAAGTTCTCGTATAAAAGATTCTATTTTTAAAAATAGACGATTTACAGGCTGTGCAGCCACGCGATATCTACATCACAATATCCGATCCCTTTGAACGAGATATTGGATGCGTCGATACTGTCTATCTGACGCTTCAAACGATATAATTCGGCGATTTGATACTCTTTTCGATTCGTTAGTGACAATGTAGCATTGTCAATGTAACATAGTTCAGTTTTAACATTTTTCTGTGTATGCAGCAGATACACTGAGAAAAATAAGAGAAATGTCCGATGAAAAGGTAACGAACGGATATTATACCGATCATTTTAATCGGATATCTGATTGGGAAATTCCGAATTTTGAACTTTCTGATCAGATATCCGATCGATCGATATTTTTTGATTGGATATCTGATCGATTTCTTTTTTTTCCGATTAAAATGATCGATATAATATCCGTTCATTACCTTTTCATTGTTTTTTTTTCTCAGTGTATAAAATACAAAAGAGGTAAAAAAATGTGCAATAATATACATATATTTTATTGAAAAGAAATAAGCGCAAATATATAAAAATTTTGAATAGATTTTTAAAATAATATTGCTAATGTCTTTATCTTTTATACAATATTATAAAAGTATGATCATATTTGTTCGAAACAGCAGATATACTATAATCGCCAAAAGTGTCAATCGTTAAATAGAAAATATTTACAACTATAAAATATCATCGATTCATGTCATTTATAATTAAATTGGGATGATAGGCAATTACCTGAATTGCATGGTACTAATTCTGAGCGTTGAAATCCTGTCAATTCTTGCGTTTCACGACGTTGCACATTTGTCCGATCCACTACGCAGCAACATTTGCAGATTACTAGATCAAAGTAAACTCGAAATCTGAAACAATTATTGCGTGCTATGACTCATATACTGCATGTATAAACAATTCTCTGTTCACCCAATTAATTAAATCAAAGTGTATTCGATGTAAAAGATTAGTGTATAAGATAATGCAGTTTATGCATTGATATACATGAATGAAATTTCAAATGAATTGAAGAGATAATTATGTTATATTACAATCAAATATATTACATTATATTACAATCAAGCATATTAACGCTTTGTGTGAGTTCAGATCAGATAATACCCTTATATTTATATTATATATCTAAAAAATAAAAATTATCAATTAAAGCTTCTAAATCAACCATATAAGAAATCCATATTTTTATACATATATAGCATACTTTTTGTATTTTTTATATTTTCTGTTTTTAATATACAATAAATAAATAAATAAATATAATAGATAAATGATTATATAAATTTTATTTTGTTAAAAATACTTCATACTTTTATATTATTAAAATACTCTATTTTTATAATAAACATTAATATTTATATATCTGTACTGCAATGAGATAATTATAAGTGCACGCATATGCGTATCAAATTAAGATTCTCAAAATTAATTTTTTTAAATAAATTTTTTTAATCCTTTTTCTTTTCAATTAAAAAATGATTATGAACAATTTTTTTAATTGGAATTATTAACATATATATAATATAATGTAAAATATATAAATTATAGAATATATTGATTCTCATAAGTATAATTATAAGTATATTTCAATAAGAAATTTCCTTATTTAAATTGTTGATCTTTGACATTTATGATACTCCTCAAAAAAATATAGAAAAGTTTTCCTCTAATAGATTATATATGGACATGATTCTGATTCTATAGAGATTTCATACAATTTTTATGTATTATAATATATATATATATATATATATATATATATATATAAAGTAATGTTCTTTCTTTCACATATATGTATAAACAGAATATAATAATGTTGTATAATATTGTATATTATACATCTATTGTTATAATGTTGCTATTATTTAATAATTAGTCTCACATTCGCTTTAGCAGATTAATTATTCATTGTATAAAAAAATGTCAAATTGACGTTAAAATACACATGCATATTACATTTAAATTTTAAAAAATTTAAATTATTTTTATTAAAACATAAAATACATACTACATAAAATAAATTTATCAAAAAATAAATTTAAAGCGTTAAAAAATATTATGTAACATAAGCTATTATAAATACAGCACTTTATTTCCATGCTTTTTTTCAATTTTTAAATAATATCATCAAACACTGTTATTTTAAAACACGTATTAGTGTAAATTTATTATTTAGAATCTAATAGATTGTGAGTTAATCGCAATAGCAATAAAAGAGAAATCAGAAGCATGTAATTATACTTTTATTATACTTTTATAACTGTTTTATGATATCAATACTAAAGATATTATTTGTGATTGTTATGTTATTGAGCGATATCATTTTAATAGAATGATAATTGAATTCACATAGTTTATCACGGGCATGAAGTGGTCGTTGAATAGACAATGGTGGAGAGAATGCAAATATTGCGGCGCTTTCATAGTGGAAGATGTCAAACTTCAAATTTAATCTATTTGCAACATAATACAGTAAGGTTTAAATTTATAATGCATTTATATATGCAATTTAATGAAACAGGATTTAAAATTGTCAAGATAAATTTACTATAAATATGATAATCTGGATATTATGTATTTCTTAAAATAACAAAATTTTAAGTTTTCATCAAACTTTGCTTTTTTAATATAAATTTAGTTTAAAATTTAATTGCGCATTAAATGAAATGAATGATAAAAATACTGCGAAAGAGAGATATATTGTTAATTAATTCTTTTTATATTGTAAATCTCCTCCTCTAAAAAATAGTTTTTAATTTTGCTTAACATTTTTAATAACATATTTATTTAATATTAAAAAAATGTTCATCAGAGATATATAGCTTGTTTTTGTTTTTCATTATTGCATATTATACTAAAATGTTTTTAAATATGTCTTATATTATATATATATTGGAAAATAATAATGGATAAATAAAGAATCATAAAAAATTTAAAGAAATTAATTTTTTATTTCTTTTTTGATCGTTTACAATTATATTTCATCAGATGTAGTATGGATAATTATTAGACAAAAACTTTAGAAGATTCTAATAAAAACGTCTACCAGAAATTTCTAATAAAAATGTCTAAGGTTATAAATTATATAGCAAGCCTTAATAACAAGATTTCTGCGAAGTGCAATGAAAAAAAAATGTATCTGATAGTGATAATCATATTGTGTTTGTCAGATATGATCAGATTTCAAAATGACGAAACTTAATGGATGGATTACCGATGAAATAAACTATTCTAAATCAATATGCGAGAGGAAATATATAATTAGAATGTAAATGGAAGCTCTGTGGTTAACCGAGGGATCGATGTTATTCGTGTTATAGTGATTAAATGATGCGGTTAGGAAACTGCCGAATGATTCATAAATGTTCAAAAATTTTATTAAACTTATAATCATTATTAATTATCTCGAGCGTAGAGTATATAAAGATAATTATACTTTTATGAAAGACTTTTTATATATAATTTCTCACTATTTTTTAAAAAAAGTGATTATTAATAGAAATTATTAAGATTATTAAGATAAATATTTTTTTAAGAACGATTAATTTATAATTTACATTTACTTCAAAGCAATTTTAATTATATGAAAACAGTGAAATTATATAATTTTATGTAAAAGATCCCGATGAAGTTTTGAGATGAGAAATTATATTTGTGACAATATTAATTCTGAGTTTCGTGTTTATCTCTTTAAATTATCGAAAAGAAGCTTCCAACGTAATTCCAACAATTGTTCAAGGTTTTTCAAGGTATTATATTTAATTGGATGTCATTAGGATTTACGTAAATCTCATATTACTGTATAAGACTCAAACTCAATCAGTTTAGTATTAACGTAAATTCTCATCAGATATATACTTTTATATTATACGTCATGCTGTTAATTTCATTGTAGTCATGTCAATTTATTGCAAACTTATTTTTGATGATATTAATTTCAACTTTTCTTTATACTATGCAAGAAAAACAATGCAATACCTGCTGTTCATCCAGTAATATATTATCGGATTAACCATAGAGTTAGCCATGGCCAACCAATAGAAACCTAAATATACGTGTTGTACATAACTGCTTTCTGTGAAATGACGATAATGATACACAAAAATGAAGAACCCTTGATATGGCAGCCAGCACACCGCAAATATTGTCACTACAATGATAAACATTTTTACAACCTGCAACATATAAAAAATATTAAAAGATTTTTTTAATATATTTTACTTTAAATTATATCATATTTCTTTAATGATTATGGATATTTTGATGAATTTGAAATCGATATGCACTTTTTCAAATTATTATAAAATTTTTTCACCACACGAAATTTATTGGATAATTGCTTGTTATATGTATATATCGGATATATTATTAGTAGTAACAGCGAATTCTTAATCGTGTGCATTAATGCATATTAAAGGCTATTGTATACAAATTTAAAAGCATAAATAAAATAATAAGATTTTGAAATTATTGGATAGTTGAATTAATCTACGAGTTATTATTATCATTATTCATGTTGAATAATATATATATATATATATGTGTGTATGTGCATGTGTGTGTATCATGGTATTATTTATCTTACTATTTTTTTAATTATTGTTAATTATATTATTCTATTATTGTAAATTTGTATATGACAGACTTTTTAATAAATACATCATCACTTTTAGTGTACATTTTTTAGCACAGCCTAACCGAATTTGTTAAAAATTTTTAATAAAATTTAACAAATATTTTTATTGCTGCATTTTATCATTACATTTTTGAATGCATAAATACAATATTTATAACACTACTTAGTTACACCTAATTCCAAAATTGGTATATGCCGTTGAGCAATAGTATTAAGAGGAGAGCTTAATAGAATTATTGTCTTCAAGTTTACAGTTTCAACGTTCATTTTGCATTTTCAAGTTATTAATTTGATACTATAACAAGAGCAATTTAAAGTTTAATGTAAAACACAGAAATTAATTTATATCATTAAAATATCATTAATTTATATCATTAAAAATTTGTTTAAAATCATTGATGTTTAAATAGATAATTATAAAAACTTTTGATTTGCATGTGAATTTGTGTAAATAAAATTGCAAATCGTTTTATAGTAATGCAACGATCTAGTTCATAAAAGTGTATTTTGAAATTTTTGCCTAGATGAAACGCGAAAATATTCCATATTTCTATTTATATATCATGTATATTCATCATGTATTATATTTGTAATTATTTTTCAAACTTTTTGACGCATCTTTGTTTTTTTTTTAAATTGGAAAACTATTAAAATACAATATACAGAATATAACGAGAGAAAATATTTATTTTTAGATTTCACAACAATGACAGTCGACATATTTTGTATATTACTTATATTAACGCGGAATGTTATTTTAAATGATGATTAATGGAATCAATAACATACCTTACGTTTAGATTTCATCGACTCTTTTTGATAGTGTGTAAGTTCACCGATAGATTTTGAACCCCATAATTTTCGTCCCATACATGCATAACAGACAGCCATCACTGTCATAGGAACCAGATATGTTACAGTGAGGAATAGTAGATTGTAGCTGTAGAATAAATGATGTATATATAATCATTATAAAGAACCTACACTGTTATTATAATACATTTGATTAAAACCGTAATTCATTTCATAAAATATGTGACTAGCAACGTATATTATTAAAAAGAATTATAGAGAATTTGTTTTGGTAATTGAGATATATTTAAACCCAATATAACAATAATATCAAATAAATTAACAATTTTTAACTTTGAATGGGTATCATATATTTAAGAATATGTTTAAAAAAATATTTAAATAGAAAAATCACGTAATTTCATTATTATTATTGTCATGATAATATAGAACTTATAAAAGTAAAAACAATTTAATCATATTTAATAATTAAATAAATTATTTATTAGAGAAAGAGAGAGAGAGAGAGAGAGAGAGAGAGTTAATATATAATAGTTATTAACTTTAATGAAAAAAATTCATACGTTAAATCCATACGATAATAGAAAATAAAATTTATTTTACATATTTAATTTATTGTTTGCTAATTATAAGATATATTATGCAAAATATTTTGATCTACAAGAATGAACAAAATAATTACATAAACAAATAATTAAAATAAAGTTTTCTATTTAGTTAAAATGTGCTAAACATAACTTCAAGAATGTTTCTCATTCGTTTCAATTATGATGTAGAGAGTTTCAGATTAATTGAAAAAAGTTTTGCATGTTTTTTTGTAATCATCGTTGGAAGTAAAATTATTTGAGATATCTAATTAATATTATTTTAATTATTTTTATTTTTTATTATTTGCTCGAGATATTTTGATAATTATTTTCTAGCACAGAGAGTATATTTCGATCATGTCCTTGCAAACACTTTCGTTTGGAATTTCAATCAAGAGTATATGCGAAAATCATGATCGCTTGATAACTCAAATTACATATAAGAAAAACAGTCTGCGAGATTACTTGGAACTTAACATAGATAGAAATTGCAGAACTTGGATACTATTTTGATATATATAGAACTCTGCCACTTCTTGTTGAAGTGTTTTAAATTATCCTATTATGCGTTATTTCAGCAGAATTGTTGTTAAATAAACTAACTTGGAAACATTTCATAGATATGTAGAGACATTCTCATAGATATGTAGAGGTATTCTCTACGTAAACTTCAATGATGTTCTTTGAAAGAGAAAAGTATTGCACTAACGACTTTAAGTTTGTAAACTATCCAATAAATGAAAACTTCGGAGATACATATATCTAAAGTTTTTACTTAGATATATTTCTCTATTTATTGAAACGAATAAGGAATAATTAAAATTTGCAAGAATATTTAAGAACATAAATTTAACACATTTTTATCAAAAATTTGAATATAATCATTGTTTTTTTTAAATTTTTTAATTTTTTAAATTTGAAAATTTGATAATTAAATTCTTTAGCTTCAAAATTTCGTAAACTTATTAAGAGAAAAGAAGCTATATAATGCAAATGATAAAAAATAAATCTACATATTCATATTTGGCTTATAGATTATAGATATACAGTTATATATTTTTTCTGGATTAAATATTTTTTATTTTTTTTATATTATATTTCTTATATGATATCATTTTTACTAAAAAATATTTGAAAATTTTGTTTGTATTTTTTAAACTTATTTATATAGAAAAGGAAATCTGTTACATTCAATATCGAGATTCTACGCCCTATATTAGTTTATTTTTTCCAGCTTTTCTCTTTTCACCGAACTTTAAATCGATTTTATTTGTGAGTTTTAGAAATAAAACGAGACTATAAATGTTTATCTTAAAAGTAGCTTAACTTTTTTAATCTTAAATATTCTCTCTCTCTCTCTCTCTCTCTCTCTCGTCCTCTCTATTATTTTCAATCTAAATTCACATTTAGAAAAATCTAAATTTTGTATTATTACATAATGGGTAGAATTTGTATTGTGTATACTCTTTCAAATTTCATAGTTGAAAGCTGATTTTATACTAGGAAATATTCAATATTTCTTTCTTTTATAACAACTTTTTTTAAATTATCTTACATTAGACAATCATTAAAATAAAAATAAAATGTAATTTTATTAAATTTTGAAACAAAAAGAAACTAATTGTAGAATAATGTTAAATTTTTTCCGTTAAGCAACAATGTTTTGTAATTTTAATATATTTTTTCTTTTTCCAAGTGAAAATGAATTCTAAACAGCGAAGTTTCCTCTCTAATGATTGATAACACAATATCTTCCAATTAACGCAATTCAATGGATCAGATGTAACTACTCTAATTAGATCGAACTACTCTTATCATTCCCTAGTGATATGTTGATAGTAGACATACACTAATCTCCTATTCTACTTTCTTAGAATAATCGTTGATTCAATCTCTTCTGCATTCAGATCGTAGCTACGAACACAGTTTATAGGAATTTCTTTCCGCACGCGATTTCACATGCACGCTTTCTTTATCAAACAACATCTAATAATCCCAATTTCTTTCATACATATACATATATACATACATACATACATTTATATATGTACATATATACGTACATGCATAAATGTGTGTATGTATATATATATATATATATATATATATATATATATATACACATAAAGGTCATTATATTTGGAGTTGGAGTAGGTTCGACATAAAAAAATCGATAGAATAGAGCTTATTACTTACCAATATTCTGTTTTACTATGTAAATAACCTCCATCAGGCCATAAAAGATAACACGAAATTCTGGTTGTTCCATGAGAATATCTGCAATTGGCTGTATATTAATTTTTCTAAACATATTAAAATAAATATAAATAGCAGTTAATGTAATAAGTATTATCCAGAATGATAGAAAAGACTCATTAAATATTTTTAAATTATTATCAAAATACATATGCTCTGCATTTTTATCAGTCGATAAGAGTTGAAAGTTATTTGCTCCTTTATAGCAGGGATCGAGGAAAAGATTTAGCATCATAAAGAAAGGAAACAATGTGGAAAAGCTATTTGAATGGAAACATTAAATGTGGTTATGTAAAGTAGATTTTGAAATTGCTAAGGAATGTTTGTGCGTATAAATCATATTTATTACAAAAAATTTAATGAAATTTAATGATAATAAAGATATCAAGTTTGTGTGTGCTCGCGTGCATATATTATTTAACATGAACCACGATTCTAAAACATTCACTGTTTGTTTTACTCTAAGTACATGCAATAATTTCCGTATTTTAATCGATATTTAGCGTAATTTGCAATATAGCATATACATAATTTATTTTCTATTATAAAAAGTTGTTTCTAACTTGTTAAAATTCATAAAAAGCTATTTTATTATAGCTAACGTTAAAATTGTGCATACTACTTTAAAAACATGCGGTCAGCTTTAAAAGATAACATCAGCTTTAGCATTCAAAGTGAAGCAAATGTTATATGTTTATGATAAGAAGATTCTTAAAATTAATTTATTTCGGTTATTTATGGAAAAACAAAATTTTAGAGAAATTTCGAATATTTTAGAAATTTTATAATTTCTATTGTTTTTCTATTATAAATAATACTGTCTAAAATAATCAGGATAAATTGTAAAAAAAAGTTATAAACAAGGAAAAAAATCTATAGGCGAGAAAATAATTAACTTTTCTATTTGTGTGTGTATTTAGAGTAATAAGAAACTTAAAGCATTGGCAGCATTGCCTGCTCCAAGCGGATTATATTGAATCAATACATAGTCTGCGAATTATTTTACAACATTCAACGTTAAAATACTACATAAATTTATACGAAATAATTTATAAAAAATCAAATCTTTTACGCATACGCGCACACATACACACGGATATACACAAAAGCTTATAAATACTTATAAAAATCGATGCAGATAACATTATGGCGAGATATCTACAAGATAATTTAAGGCACTATATTGAAGAACTATATTGAATCGTTACATAGAGAAAGAAACCATGTAATCCAATGTTATGTTTTGATAACTATAATAGATAATTATAGTAGATAATTATAGTATTTTCATATCATTTAAAATAGAAAATATTTTTAATGAAGCATTTTTTCTTGAATATTTCTCTACTGATTTTTAGCATACAACATAAATATAATATTTTAAAATGTACAGGGTGTTTCATCAACATACAGATCAATATGACGGGTTGCCTGCTCATAGGAGAGCAAGAAAAAAAATTTAAAAAATAAAAAAAACTTAAACCTAATATAACTCTTAACATTATATCAATAATCTTTATATATATATAAAATAACGTAATTTAGATCAACCACACTGGCAATTTATTGGTTGATAAAGAATCACAACGTTTCGACCATGGGTTTTGGTCCTTCTCAAGTGAATTACAATAGTTTACAATAAAAGTTTATAAACAATAAAAAGAGAATAAAAAAGAAAAAAAGGAAAAATTATTATGTACGTACAAAATCTTAATTAACCAATAAGTAATGAGAAAAGAGAAATCACATGTCAAGATCGTCAAGTCAGCCTACCGCTCACAAACAAGGAGAGACATTAAACAGCCTTTATTAGTTTATCATAAATACTGTTCAGACTCTCAGTGTCCTTCTGTAAGTTAATCGTGTTGTCAAACTTTTTTATAAAAAACATTTTAGCAATTTCTCTCTTTCTCACGTGTCTTTCGTTGTGTAAAATAATCGGTATTGATCGGTATTTTTACTATCAGACGTTCGATTTCATTTTAAGAATAGCGACATTGTCAAACAGATTCTTTCCAACAATTGTTTTCCAAATCAAATTATTAACCGTTACGTTAAAAAAAGACTTGATTTTTTAAAACATCGTGACAATGCAAATACAAATTCTGAGAGTGAATTCTGATAATGCGGCTACTTGTTATATTTCTTTACCGTTTGTGGAGGGCTTTAGTGATAAGATTAGCCACGTTTTTAATAATATAGGTCTTAATATTGTCTATAATGTACCGAAAAAACTTAAGTAGGCAATCTATCTTTTCCGCGTTTTGATTAAACGCGGAAAAGATAGATTGCCTACACTAAAGGACCGAAGTCGTGTATAAATTAGACTGCAAAAATTGTAATAATTCATATATAGGCCAAACGAAAAGACATTTAGGCACTCGTATCAAGGAACATTTTAACAATATAAAATTGCACGAAAGCAATCTATCTGTGATCAGCAAACATAAATTAGAATTCAATCATGACTTCGATTGGTCAATACCGATTATTTTACACAACGAAAGACACGTGAGAAAGAGAGAAATTGCTAAAATGTTTTTTTATAAAAAAGTTTGACAACACGATTAACTTACAGAAGGACACTGAGAGTCTGAACAGTATTTATGATAAACTAATAAAGGCTGTTTAGTGTCTCTCCTTGTTTGTGAGCGGTAGGCTGACTTGATGATCTTGACATGTGATTTCTCTTTTCTCATTACTTATTGGTTAATTAAGATTTTGTACGTACATAATAATTTTTCCTTTTTTTCTCTTTTTTATTCTCTTTTATTGTTTATATTATATATTGTAAACTATTGTAGTTCACTTGAGAAAGACCAAAACCCATGGTCGAAACATTGTGATTCTTCATCAACCAAATTGCCAGTGTGGTTGATCTAAATTACGTTATTTTATTTTATCTACTGGCGACATTCAAGAATTTAATATATATATATATGAATGCAATAATATTATAATATTATTGCAATCATATGTAGATGAGGATTATTGATATATAATGTTAAAAGTTATATTATAATAATAATAATATTATAATATTATAACATTCTTTTAGATATATACTTTTAAATATTCATGTCACAAGTTCACTATTCTGTACAATTTAATTTTTTCTTCTAACAACTTATTACGCATTGATAGCGTGACAGCTAGTATACTTCGTCGAAAATGTACGCGAGTGATCTGTATTATTTATTCCTGCGTTACTGGTCTTGCACTTCTGTAAGCAGGCAACTCGTCGTATTGAGCTGTATGTTGACGAAACACCCTGTACATAGTTAAAATTATATCTAAAACCAGATATTATAAACTCTTTTTCTTCATAAAATATATATATTTGAAAAATATATATTATGAAAATTAAATAAAAAATTTGATATAACTTTTTATACAAAAAATAAGATTCTGGAGACAAGACAATGTAATAAAATAATTTTATGATTTAATGTGAGATATGTTTTTTTTACTTAATGTCCAAAGAAGTTTGAATTTTTTGCTTATAAGAAAACTTATTAATGTCGAAATTTAATATTGAAAATTGTTCATCTATAAATAATATTTATATATAAATATATTTCCTTGAAATACAAAATTAAAAACACAAGAAATAAAAATAAGAATAAAAAAAGAAGTATACATTATATATCAAAAAGTTATTTTACACAGATTTTCTATCTCTATTTTTTAAGTTCCTTTGTAAATGATTTAGCACATTCTATGCTTTCATGCAATATATATTCTTGTGATGTGACTGAAATTTTACATTTGCAACGTGATATCGATTCAGTATTATTGAAAGTAATGAATAAAAATATAATACAAAGCGTTCTAAAGAATATATATATATATATATATATTTCTATTAATATAATCTGTTGTGTTATAAGAAATGACATGTGAAATAAAAAATAAAAAAGTGCAGAATTAATATTATTATTAAAATTCAGGAATTGAAATATCTTATTAAAATATAAAAATCATTTATGTTTTTAAAATGTAAAATCAGTATGTTACTTTTATCCTATTTACATTCTTAAAATGTAAAAATCAGTTATGTTACTTTTATCCTATTTACATTCTTAATTTTAAAAAGAATAAAAATTCATATTATTAATATAATTAATAAAAAAGAGATATAATAAAAAATATATTACAACTGGATATTGATGTTATTGTAAATAACAAAAATTGTCTTTTAGAAATTATACTTGCCTGCGTGATGACGTCGTAGAATATAAAAGGCACGGTATCGCTAATGCACATGAAATGCCCCAAATTAAAATTAAAGTAATCACCGTTCTCTTGCGAGACATATGGTGTTTAAGAGGATACATAATGGCCATGTATCTGCAACAAACGGCATAACATAACTATTTAATATTCTCCTCCAAATTTCAGCGAATTACTGACTATGAGATTTATGACTTAGAGATTAATCTGTTGTCATCTTTCGCTTGGTAAAATTTCTCTTATAACTTACATAAGAACTGTAGACATTTCTATTTATTAAATATGATTTAAGAGAAAATTTGGAATATATTGTTTTGTTTTAAAAATTTTAATAATTATGGAAAATAATTTTAAATTAACTAATTATATAGTATTTTTGCTACTTCATAAGTACAATTTTATTTTATATTTTAAACACTTTATAGTATCGTTATTGTTTCTTTTAATGACTACTCACAAATTATAAAAAAATTTGTTACACATTTTTCCATGTATATTTTTTCAAAACTTTATTTGTTATGCATACGATTTATACATAACAGCTTCATATGCTTTGCAATAGTTGTTTCACGTATAATCCAATATGATACCAAATGCAATCATGTTAATTAACGCAATTTTATGCTACATGTAGTATTTACATGTAGTGAAAGTGTGAAAATTGCTGTTGCAAATTGTAATGGGATTTTAGATTGAAAATATTCCTCGCAAATTAAACAGTAACATTGTACTGCATGCAGCGTAACTCTATTCCAACTTCCTGTATATTATTACACAGTACATAATATTGTGTATAATAATAAACCCACATTTTATGATCAATAATATATTTGTAGCTCTTGTAATAGCACATAAATGTTATAAATAAAATATTATACCAATGAATTTTGTAATACCTAATAAATTTTGAATATGTGTGTAATCTAATTATATACATTTTATAAATATATTTATAATATATTTACATAGCAAAATATATGATTTATAATTATTTGACATATAACAAAAGATCAGATTATGAAATAATCAAATATAATAACGAAATTCTATAATTATCAATATTAATTGAAGCTGTCAAATAGACACAAATTAATACATCTAAACATATATAAATTAACATGTGTGTTTCTGTGAACATTCATTAGATTACAAACTAGTCCCTCGTTTCGACATTAGCTCTTAACTAATTTTGCATTGTACGCAATAATAACAATTTACCAAGTTCAATTACAATATAGTGATTACAGTGAATTTATTTTTATCACATCCAATTTGTAGATAAAGTGTTTCGTATAATTGAACCATCTCATATGATTGAATTTTAATCAAGATTTTAATTTCTTTCAAGTACAAAAGAAATTATTTCTTCTCATATTCATTCACATCCACATTTTATAAAAAAACAAATAATATTAAATTGAATAAAAGGTTTATTTTACATGAGTCTTTTTAAATTAAATTTATTGCTATTCGAGTACTGTTGATAATGTTATTGGACACGGATTTATCTGACAATAAATTTAACATGTTTCATTGATTAATTAAATGTTAAAATGAGAAAACAAGGTAGAAAACACTTTGACAATCGTTCGTGACGGAAGTTCATATATTTAATTGCATGTATCATGGTACATAGTTTTCAGGTCGCACTGATTTAGTTTTAACAGGACAATAAACATTTTACGTTTAAAATACAAATCCTATTCATTCACCATGCTATAAAGCATACTGTGAGTTTCCAGAGAGAAACTAAACTTGATAATTACTTTATGCTCTTCTCTTCAAGATCGAGAAAAACTAGAACTTATAAGTTTATAATAGAATTCTTACACATAAATATCTAGACAATGTGTAGACAATATATTTTTATATCAACAAAGATATAATAAAAAAAAATTAAATTATAAAAGAATTTCACAAAAATTTAAAATAAATAATAAAGAATTTTCGAGAATTTTTATTGAGTACATTTTTAATAATAGAAAGTTTCATCTCATCATCACATGTGCGTATCAAATAGCTTGCACATTTCGTCTATTAATTCTATACACGTGTACTAATAATTAGAACTTCTCATCCTTTGAAATGTGTTAATAGTTTTCTATTTAACGAAATTTTGCATTTCATGCTAAATAACATTTTATTACGTTATAACAAGTATTAATATTGTGTGCGAGATCGACAATAAATTTAATATATAAAACCAAATACGAATTTATTTTCTTAATTAAAGTAAATAATATATATTTATTATATTTATTATATTTAATAAATAATTATGTGTGCGTGTATGAATACTACGATTTATAAAAAAAATAATATCATTAAAACTGCTTTTCAATAAAATTTTAATTTAATTAATTAAGTTTTAGTTTGTATCAAAATTTAAATGTAAAAAATTAATATTTTTTCTAAATTCATAAGATAATATAAGTGAAATCTTATTTATTGATTAATTTAACAAGAGCCTTATTTTTTAATTAAAATTCAGTAATATTATCAATCTTTATCTAATACTATAAATTGATACAAACTGCGATAATTGATATAATTTGAACATATATCTCAATAAAAATGTGAAAATATATGTTTTCATATAAAAACAAGAAAAAATTGACTGATCCAAGCGCGGAAAACAGAGCCAATAAATTTTCTTTAAAAATTTCTTATAATTATTTGGGTAAATGTTTCGCGATTAACCAATTAAATCAATTAAAACAATTACCGATTATTAAAATAATATAGAAATAAATATAATTAATATATTAATATAGAAATTATTAAAATATATTTTTATAGTTATGCTCTCTATCCTTTTGCATTTCTCTTGAATTTTTATGCATGATGGCATTTTTACAATATCATATTGTTGCGTTTTGTTTCTAGCCGTCAGAAACGATAAAAGATTTACTATGTTTATTTTCTTGGCAAATCAGAATACGCACACGATTTTTAATATATTAAATATTGAAGAAGATCCGAAAAAGATCAAAGCGCGCGTGCACGCGCGTTTATTTATAGATAAGAGATTTTTCTAAAAGTAATTTATTGTGCCCTGTTATTTGCACTTGATTCTTATTAGCTTTTTTCCTCCTCGTTTTTATATTTATTAAAACGTTTCTCATTAATTTGTGTGTGTGTGTGTGTGTGTATTTTCACTTTATGACTTTCATCTTTCAAAAAACACAAATTTGAATTTCGCGATTATTAAGAATCAAATACAAATGGTAGTCAGTTTCATAGAAAATTATTTTTTCTCTAAAACTGATTAATGTGCATACAGTATTGAGTATTTCTTGTTTCACATGCCAAGTATAAATAAATTTCAATTTGAAATTTAAAAAAAAATCTTTCTTTTTATTTCTCTGAAAAAGACGAGAAAAATATTGGGGCAAAATCGGGAATCGAGACTCGAAATGTTTGTCCTCATCTTTTAATTGCATAAAAATTCAGTCGTTATTCCGTCATTGTACATTGGAACAATAAGCATCGTAGACGAAATAGCTGCATTGTTTTCTACATGAATTTTTTGAATATACGTATAGAAAACTACTATCATAAGCTATTTCAAAAGCATTGTTCCAAACCATAGCGATGTTTCGCGTCGCAGAAACACATAACGTTCTATGTGCGTGGTAAGAACCATCATTCTGAAACAAGTTTGCAAACGGCTACACCGACGCGTTGTCTGCGAAACGAATTAAGTCATTTATCATATATTAGGTCGAAATACACGCGAGCATGTGTAAATCTGAATATAAGTGTATTTTGAAAACGAAGCGATCTTTTTTAGTTATTATACTCTCTGTTCAATATTATTGAAACTTTTACTTTACAAAAGCTTAGCTATTTAATTGTTAACGCAATTATTTTTTAAATTTTATTAATGTAATTATTTAATATTTGTATATTTAATATTAACTATATATGCTTTATTTATTTAGAGAGAATACTTTGGCAATTATGCAAACAGTGTGTCATTTACAGGCATTACTTATGCATAATATGTTGTACATATATCCTAAACTAGCATAATAGCAGTATTACTAGTGTAATTGTAGGAAATTTCATTGAATTTGAAAGATATTCGATTATAACATATATTATCCTTTCGTATTTTATAAAGCAACATTAAAAATACAATTTACATTATGTTCACATTATGTTTAATAATAAACTTTTTTATCAAAATTTTTAATACAAATTAGTTTAGCTAGTTAGTCTATAAAATATTTAATATTTCACAAATTAATATTATTTTATAATAAAATGACATATGGAAAGATTAATTTTATTTATAATTTTTATTTTTAATTATTAAATTGAATTACATTATTTTATTTTTAAATTATATTACGAGAAGGAAAATGCTACTTGTTTATCACAAGAAGATAAAGAGTCAAATAATATTAATTATAAATTAAAAAGAATTTTTAATTGGAACAACAATATAGAATAAAAGAATTCTGATTGTTTGTTACTTTGTTGTCTCACAGTAATTCAATTTAATGTAATATAATTTTTCTTATATTAAAAGCCGCAATTAACTTTGTCCTTTATATTTATTATTTAGTTATTTATAAGCCAATTGAACATAATGAAAGATATATAAGTGTGACACGAAGTTATAAAAGCTATAGAATAGTATCTAATAAATGTTCAATGGATACCCAATCTAATTTCCGGTAGCATCGACGATCTGACATGCACAAACCGCAATACGTGGGAAGCATAGCTATGCAGAACCTTTCGAACTTGGATTTCTCTTTCGCGATTAGCATGCCTAACACGGAAATGCATTACAATTTATTTTGAAACATTTCAAATAATTTATTTTTATCCAATTACGCTTCTCATTACATCGAAGGATATTTCTTAAATAATAAATATAATCTAAAAATTAACTACACACACACACACACACACACACACACACACACACACACACACACCTACATATATATTCTTATTTAAAAGAAAAGTATTGTTCTTTCGCAGATAAGACATAACTTAAAATGCATTAAAACATCGTAATGTCTGAAATGTATTGCTCAATTTGGAAAACAGGTTAATAGCTGTAGACATTGATTGATTATTAAATCACTTCTATTTTCAGTGAACCGTTATTAATTGATTGATTGTTGATTGGAAATTTATTAACAAAAATTTTTGAAATATAGATATATACTTAACTATTATGGATCTGGATATATTCTCTTTTATACCATCCTGATGGAATATTCGTGTATAAATCTTTTCCTCCACACGAGATTCACAGTTTTCTTACTTGATCAAATATTTATTTTAATTTCATCTGTTCACTAATGTTAGGAAAATGTTATTAAGTCTTAATTATCTAATTTTAGTCGGATAATTAACATTAAGTTCGCTTTACGTTACTAAAGTTTATTTTATTCCAAATGCAAGCAATTTTAAAGCGAATGAAACGAACTGACGGTTGAATTAATTATGTTCATCTGCAGAAGAAGATAATTTAAACCATCATCCTATCTTTCTAAATGCCAGTTAAATTATCATGCTTTAAATGATATTTTTATGTATTTTTAAATGTATCATGTTTTAAATGAATTTTTTAATGCTAAAATTTATATTTAACATCATCTATATATACATATATAAATATACATATATAATACATATATAAATATACATATATAATGATATATATAATATAAATATAGATGAATAAATTAAAAATCAAATTCAATCGCAATAAGAAGTACGATAATTTCTTACCTAAGCTAATGCAAATGTAATGTATGCGTTTCCTAATTCTTCTATTTTTTCGACTATCTGAATTACTGTTCACCTTAATAATAGTTACCTTACGCCAATCCTGATTCTCTTACATCAATTAGCGTTCGTTATATCCATTCCTTTATCCATTTCTATTCCTGAAGTTCTGTGCAACTTCTGCTTCAATTTCCACAGTGCGCAATTTACCATTAAATAATTTATCTACGAAACTTTAGAATTCTTTTTGCATCATGTTACATCTTACCATAAATAAATAAACAATTATATATTACACACATATACACACCCACAACACTGAAATTTAATATGTATGTAATCATTTTTTATTGAATGACAAATGTTTTATTACAAGATATAATAATTGATGTTCTTTACGTTGAAGCTAAATGTTTACATTATAAATTTAAATTTCGATTGTTTATAAAAGATGAATTGAATAAATTATAGCATTAAAACTTCTTAAAAAAATAAACAAATACATTTCATAATTATACTCAGGTCAATTATATCCAGATAGGACTTAGAAAAGAATATATAATGCAATAATAAATAATAAATATTATTATTATATATATTTATTTCTCAGTATATATATATATATATATATATATATTTCACATACTCTAAAAAATGATAATCTTATTATAATACTATTTATTTTATTTATGTTATTTACTGACAAATTTTTATAAGATAATCTCTGTAAAAATTTTAAAACACATACACATTAATTATTATGTTCATAAATTATTAGTAGTTTTATATATTATTAAAAATTAAATAATAAAGTAGTAATATTACAAAATAGGGTGTTGTACAAAATATAATTTAATTTTAATAAAATTATTATAAATCAAATATAGTGTTCAAATATTGATTGATTTAGTCGCTATTAATTTGGTTATTTTCCTTTTTGGATTGTTATATGAAATGACTAAAAAATTCACACATAAAAAAGAGATGCTTTAATAATAATAAATTAATAATTCATTCCCCCCCCTCTCTCTTTCTATTAAAAAATTAAAATTATTTCAAGAATATTTCATACAAAATACTTGTTATTAAAAAATTTTACTATTTGAATAAGGAATTCTAAAGTAGCTTTTAAATTTTTTTCTGAGCTACTATTCTATATACTTTCTTACTGGGGAAACGCGATTGTTTCAATCATTGTTACTTTTTATGGTGTCTTTTTTATAGTACCTTTTTATAGTATTTACATCTAAAGCTATCAAATTTTTATTCATTTTACATTTAAAGCTATCAATTTTTATTCAATTTACTTCGTATGTTATGCAAAATTAATTTTATATATTGCATAAAAGAGAATTAAATTCTTCATATCATAAAATGCCTTTATGCTTAATTTTCGAGAAATAAAATTAGACTAATGTATAGAATTTCTATGTATGAACTTGTTTCTTGAGACTCATGTAATTTTTGGATTTAAAAAAAAAGAAAAGATTTTTTTTATATGTTACATTTCTTATATTTCTTTTGCGTACAATATTGCATGTAAACTAAATATAATAATATATTTTGACATAATAATAAAACAAAATGCGAATTTTTGATAGATTTGTTTGATAGATTAGATTTGTTCTTTTTAATTTATCAAAAATATTGTTTAACAGAAACAGGATTAAATATAATATGTTTTTAAATTAAATTTTCAATTTTTTTGATGTGTGTATGTACAAACTTATAAATATTTTTATATAATATTAAATAGTATAATTTCTATGTAATATTAATTAGTAATAAGATATACTATTCGTAAACAATGTTTTCTTAAATTACAAATAATAATATTAATAATATTAATAATATTTATTAATAATATTATATTATTAATATTATTTATTAATAACATTACATGTATATATTATCACGAATATATTACAAATATATATTATCACCAAAATGTAATATATGTATGTATACTATAATGCATAATTTATATACTATATATACAGATACATGTATATAATTATAATTTTTATTAAAAAGAGTATTATTTTTTAGTTTATTTTATGTTAAATAAAAAATCATTGTAGCGTGTTTTTAATAGTATAGAAAAAAAGAAATTATCTTTTACACTTGTAATTTTTACTTTTACGATAAGTGAGTACTATTATTGCACTGATAGAGCATTTTTATTAATGAGATTTTCCTGGGATGTTAATTAATTCAATTGTGCTGGGAATAAACGCTATCCATCGCATAGGGCGCACCACAGACATTGATTAATAATGTTAAGTACTGTTATCTAGATAACACATCAGCATCCAGAGATATGCGTTTGTAACTTAACTACATGACATATGCAATTCTCAAAAGTCTCATAATTCAGACTTACACACATATGTATATTCATAATTAAATTACACTAACTAAAAAGTTTTTTAGAAGTGTATGTAAAATATATTCAATAATTTTTATGATTGAAATACATAACATTAAAATAGACATCAAAAATATCTAGGAAAGATACAATTTGCATATATGTGTTATAATTTGATATGCAGTATAATTTTTAAATTTAATGTGAATATTTTTTTCAATTTTTAATATTTTTATCTTAATATTGGAATAGATTATCAAATATTAATAATATATATCTATATACCTAATGTACAGGATGTTTCCGCAACATACACATCATTAAATCAGGTTGCCCATCGTCAGGGGCATACTTTATTGGACTTGCTGAATAAGATTATTAGAATGCGAGTTCAATAGGGATGATGGAAAGGGAAATCTTATCATTTTATTATAGTAAATAATTGCAAAATTTAATAATATAGATAAAATATATATTTAATAATATGTATTATATATTTATATGTAATATATTTTTAATAATATATATAATAATAATATACGTAAAATAATTATTATAAATTTCAATTTTAATAAACTGACAAATTTGTTTACTAAAACATTATAAGGTTTAATTATAATATTTAATAAATATTAATATAAATTAACAGATATTAATAACGAAAATTAAATATATAAATTTGAACAAATATAATAAAAATATAATAAACAAATTTAATAAAATATACTTATAATGACAAATATGTTTGACCTTTAAATGTAATAAATCTTTAAATATAATAAATGTTCAATATAACCACCATTTTTTTCTAAACATAAAGCAATTCTGCTCATGAAACTTTCTTTCATGCGACTTATCATGAGAGAAGTGATTTGCACATGCGTTATGAATTTTATTTTTAAGAATTTCTGCATTTTCCGACAGGATGTTATAAATTTTATTCTTTTAGAAGATATTCCACATAAAGAAGTCCATAGGCATAAGATCCATGGCAGAGATCACTTTTCTGATAAGATAAGTGAGAGACATTTTCAGCAGGATTGCTCTATGTTTAGAAGAAAATAGTGATTATATCGAGTTTTTATAATTTATTACATTTAAAAATCAAATATATTTTTTATTACAAGTATTTTTCATTATATTTGTCCAAATTTGTTTATTAAATTTTATTTATGTTATTTTATCTATTATTATTTTCTTTATTATTAGATAAATATTTGATTTATATTATTAAATTTTACAATTATTGATTAGTAGAGTGATAAAAAGATTCCTTTTTCTTTATTCCCATTTTGATTATTCTGCGAGCCTAGTAAAGCGAGTGAGCAGATAGGCAACCCGACTTAATGATGTGTATGTTGCGGAAGCACCCTGTATGTATATAAAAAACAAAATATCAGATATCAATAATGTATCTATCTATTTATATATATGTTTATATATTTATATAAAAAATAAAATATAATGTATAAATAATATTATTATAAACGGTTATTAAATATTATTAAATATTAAGTATTATACCAAATTAAGTGGATTATGTGCTATGGCCAATAATCGAAGAAGACATAAAACAACGAATCAGATATCAATATTATTAAAGAGAGAAACATATCAAACAGATTTAATGTCCATAATATTGTTGTATGTCCATAATGTCCGTAATATTTTTTACTGAAACATGTTATTCAATTAAGATTTCCCAAAAATAAGTCGATAACTTAGTTTAGAAACTGTGTAACTTTAGAAAATTTATAACGATGTGCATAAACATATTTCCGAAAGATTTTAGGATTTAGTCTTACGATATGTGAAAACAATATCATAAAAAGTAAAATATAGAGAAATCAATATACATTAATCGAAACGATAAGAATTGATAACACTCTAGCTAAAGATTACAAATATATAAAAAAAGAATATTAAATATTTGTTGCTATGCAAGAAAATAAAGAATAATATATTGTAAAATATAGTTATGAGAAATAATTTAAATATGTAAGAAATAGAATATATGAATAGAAGCAAAGTAAAATAATGTGCTTATGTCATTAAACTTTTTAATGTCTGATAAATAACATATTGTTTCTACACTTTATTTATTTCTATCTTATTTATTTTTAATATAGAGAAAAGCTTATAAAATAAATATTATTTTTGATATAACTATGAGACATTTTTATTTCGAAGTGTTTTATATTCTATAATTTTGTTACTTGTGTATGTGCGCAATATGTAAATGAAATATTATAATAAATATTCAAATAATTAATTAAAAAAAATATTATTATACTGGTTTTATGTATGCCATATAATATTAAGAACATATGTACATATGACATATAATTAAGATACATAAATGTAATAAATTGTGTATACGTATATATTGTGTTACGTATATATTATCTCTGAAAAAATACATATAATAAATATTAATAAAAATGGAACGATGTAAAGTAAAGAAGAAGTTTTTTTATTGGAACATGTTATTATGCATTTATGGAATACTTTATTCGCTTTCCAAACAAATATGTAAAATAATGCGATCTAATACATTTGACTATCTCTACCAGAAATTGTACTGGATATCGATTGAATACAAACGACGCCAAAATCAAATCGCGATATCCCAATCGCGATTTGAGCATTTCCTTCATGGTTAAGCGATTTCAACTCACTAGTAGTTCTTCCACCTCGTGTCACTATTAAAAAGAATCTATGGAAGCAAGTGCTCATGTATCTCTATTCTCTCGACGTATTTCGGAATCAAGCGTAAAGCTGTGCATGTCAACGGAAAAACAATTGTTTTATTTTAGACAAAAGAAATCGATGAAGAAAAGAAAAATTAAACCTCACTGTCGTAATGTGAGAAAATAAGATAAAAATAAATTTTGAACGCATAAGGACGAATAATTTAATTACAGTAAATATACAAGTACACGTGTGTATATATTTTTGTACATGTAAATTATTAATTGCATTTCACAAAAAATGGAATCAAATAATATTGTACAAAATAAAACATAATCGTAAAAAATTGTTCAATTTTGACTGATGTAAATATCATCAAACCTTTTTCATGAGTAATCATTAATTGAATAATTTTTTTACGATAATCTCTAAAGTAAATATTTTTCAATACAAAGATAACTTCAAATAGAATCTGAAATAAAATTATTTATTTGGAAATAAAGGAATTAAAATGAATAAATAGTCTCCATAAATTAAGACCTGCCATATGAAATTGTATTACTATTCTTAGATGACCACTCTCAGAAATAATATGATACAAGATATATATGTAAAATTTCCTGATAAAAATGATATATATGTATAGATAAGATATATATGTATAGATATATATGTAAAATTTCCTGATAAAAACTTACCTGTCAAATGAAATTACAACGAGAGTAAAAATGCTAGAAGCGACAGTCACATGTGCTACAAAGTTGTTGATAGTGCAATATACTACTCCGAAGGGCCAATTAGAGTTGAGGAGGAAGATAAAGTTGAAGGCGCAGTTGAGCAATGACATCATAAGATCTGCCACGGAGAGATTCACCAAGAAGTAATTAGTGACGGTACGCATTCGCCGATGAGCTGTAAGAAGAAAAAAAGGAAATCTATAAAGAAAACTTTTATAATACATATACTTGAATGTATGAAAACACTTTAATACTTTTCTGCTTTTAACTGTGATTTTTATATTTTTCTCTGCAAATTAGAAACATTCCACAGAAGTATTGTCATGATTTCTGCGCCATTTAATAGGCTACATTTAAATTTCCGCGTACATAGCTTGCCTTCCGCTGATATTAAAATTCTGAATACCTGTTGTCGCATCAAATCCATTCGCTTAAATATCTTTAAAAATAATGTATCTGTACTTGATATCTTTGTTATTTTGCTAGTAGAATTTATAATGTTATGATAATATTTTATTGAAAGAATAGCAAACTAAGAATTGGAGCGAATTAAATTATTTTGCTTCAAAGAGCTAAAACTTTCCTCTGTACAAATATAAATGTTTCATATTTTGTTTAATTTAATGAGTTTATTATTCCAAACAATTATTTTTAATATAATTCTATTTCTAAATAATTTGTTCGTATGAACAAGATGTTTTTAAAACTTATTTTGCTTATAATCATATTATTATAATCTTGATTTATAATAAGCGCATATTAACAATTTTCTTTAAGATATAGAGTGTCAAATATTATGTTATTATAATTTTTATATAAAATCTATAATGTATATATAATTACCTATCTATAATGTATATATAATAATCTATAATATCTATAATGTATATATAAATAATAATGTATATATAATTATTATACACGTAACAACGTATCATGTGCTAAATTTCTAATATCATATATCGCTTAGAACCTGAATAATTATCTTGTACTTCTAAAGAAAATCATACTAAAAAAAATCGTTATTACGCTTATCGCGTATGTATTTATATATTAATGTATGCAATACCTTGATACATAGATATTGGTAAATAACATATAAACGTATTTGTATTATTTTATTTAGTATGCCTGTTATGAAGAAAAAATTAAAAAAAAGATTAAGAAAATATATTTCATAAAGAAATACATACAATAATAATACAATACAATACAATAATATAACGTATGATATGTAATAAAAAAATAAAATAAAATTACAGAATATTTTTACAATATTAGACAAATATTATATATTTATAGATATTTAGACTTTTTATAAAAAAGTTTATTATTTATTAAAATTAGATTAATTGGAATTAATTATATAGAGATATATTCTCAATTAACTAGATAAAGTCAAATCATTATTTTCTTTACATTGTTTAAATTTATTTCTTGTATTTTTGTGTGTATAATAATATTATACATTCCTAATATATATATTTGTTAATGCATATTTAAAATATGTAAAAACATGTGTTCTTATCGAACTACAATTTTATAATGTATTTTAACGTGAGGTTTTTTCTAAATAAAAAATAAATTTTTGCAAAAAATAATCTTCTAATTATTTTAAATTTTTTTAAATAAAAGTAATAAAGTTTTAAAAGTTTTATTGGTTATATTCGTTTAATTTTAAGTGGAGGGGTAAAGGTATGGAGCTCTATTTTATTTTTTTTAATGGAATTTTCTATTTTTCATTGCATATTCTTGTAGCTTACCTCGAGAGCTTTACAAGATACTATAATAAAGTATTTTTTCATTAAATATTTTCTGAGTTATGAAACTTGAAATGATTTCTTAATTTTACATAAATTATCTTGTAACATATTAATTTTATCTTACATCCATACTTTTATACACAAAATAAAAATAAGAAAAAAATTGATGCAAAGAAAACACATAATTGTCCTTAAAAAAAAATACGTAACTGTTAATTGCAAATTACATATTTTTTCTTAAAAACAACTATGTATTTTTTTTATATCAATTGATTTCTCTCATTTTATATGTAAAAATATTGAGATAAGATTATCAAAAAATGAATATTTTATATATTTTATAATATTTTATGAGATATTTTATAATTTATGTAAAATTAAAAAATTATTTCAAGCCTCATAGCTCGAAAAATATTTAATGAAAAAATACTTTTGAAGGATCCTATATATATCTATATATATAATATATCCCCCCTATATATTGTATATATACAGGGTGGGCCAGATAAAGTGTTACAGTTTAATATCTTTGAAACGGCTAGATCTTAATGTTCTTGAATTCGATTTTCTCGATTTGATGTGCTTTTTCACGTGGACTTATTTTCATTTTCCGCAATCGGCCCTTCGTGAGGTGGGGGGCACCAAGCTCCGGTTTTTTTAAATGGCACCTTCCCAAAAAATTAATATTAATGGATTCTATGTTGAAAAAGAAGTAACTTTTATTCGAAAAAATTTTTTTTACAATCATTAATTTCCGAGCTACAATTATTCAAAATTTTTCGGAGCGCCGAACTTCACACTTATGTGAAACAGTGTTTATACAATCTTAGTCTATAGTAGGATTTTATGTTGAAAAAAAGTAACTTTTATTTTAATAAGTGTTCAAAAAGCATACCATGTACTTCCACTTAAGTAATCTTTTGATAATATTTCTGCGAATACTGAATAGCATAGCTGGTGTAATTGATGCGCAAGCAATCCGAATTCGTTCCTTCAATTCTTCTCTCGTAGTAGGAACTGTGCTAAATGCTTTTTCCTTTATGTATCCCCATAAAAAGAAATCTAAAGGTGTTAGATCACAACTGCGTAAGGTTGAGAGTTGAGGTTGTGAAAAATTGTACAATTATAAAAAGAGAACGGTTATTTTGAGATAAGATCAGAATAATAATAATAAAAAATAATATAATAATGTTATATAATATGTTAACTTGCTATATAATAATTGTTTTTTATTAATAATAAAAATTTTCTTTGTATTTTTTTATTTTAATAACAAGAATTTTATAAAAGTTATAATTATCCCCGATAAATAGTATATATCGATATTTATTATATTAGAAAGAAATCTTCTCTCTCATTGTATTTACATATCAAGTCATATTTTCAAATATAATTTGTCAATTTGTCTCTGTCACATATGACATTGATTTACGGTATTTGCTGATTTGCGATGTGGATAATAGCGAGCATAAACTTGTCATATATATATGTATAATAACTTCTACATCATTTATCACACTTGAATAACCTATTATCACGCAAACTTTTTTCTTATTATAACTTAACACAACTTATCCATCATTATCTAAAAAATGATTATTATATAATAAATAAAATTTAATTTAGATAATTTATTTTGTGCAGCGATCTCTTTGAGAATGTAAATAATATAATTATATCTGTATATATTTAGAGAAAACATTCTATTTGTCATATATATATATATTTGATTTAACAATGTCTTTTTTTGACGAGGAATCGTATACACAGCAGGATTCTAGTTACATGAATTCAATAGTGATACTTAAGGAGGTATTTATTGCATGTAACAAGAACAATATACAAGAAGAATATATATTTTCCTCTTGTTAAAATAAAATTTATTTTACTACTATACTTCGTCTTTCGCAATAGACATTTAGAAGTTGTCTAATATTAAATTTATGCTAATACATATATAATGTTATCATTAACAGTTACGCGCACGATTTTATAAAGTATTCAGGATTCTCACAATTTACTGATAAATTTATTAAAAAATTTGTTTATACAATTATCGATATAAATAAGAATATATATAATATATATAATAATAAAATCACTCATTAATTTCGCAACAATTGCATATTCAATATTTATATTTAACGCATAAAGATAATAGTGAAATGAATTGTTTAAATAAGATTGATTAAATTGATTATTTTCCTGTTTGTAAGATGTATATAAGATTTATAGGTTATTAGAATCTTATAAAAGACCATAACTAAACTTGTATGCATTTTTCATGAACGTAAATTAGGCTACTGGCTTCAATGCAATATGCTCCGTGTAATCATAAATAAGAACAAAAACTTAAGATTAATGCGCAATATATTTCAATATGCAAGTAATTGCATTGTTCGCAATTGATGTGAAAGTTGTATATTACACATTGTAAATCCAATTATGGTTACACAAATGTAATAGAGTAATAGTTTTATTTTATATTTAAAGAATTATTTTCAATCTACTAAGATCACTCTCTCTGATAGCAATCTTGCCCAATATTTCAAAAAGAAAACAAAAATATACAAGAATGTAGAAGTAAAATTTATTTCTTTTTAATTCACAAGGTTGGATTTTGCTTCAATAGAAACATGTTGTGTATAAGCGGACAAATATATTATCAATGTCTGCAGAAAATCTATTTATTTCAAATCATAATAGAATCACATTTAATTGTAAATTAATTGTAAATTAATTGTAGAATTGTAGAAAAAATTGTGTAAAAATCAAAATACTTATCGTAAAAATAATAAATAACAAAATATTTTTACAAGTACATTATTTATATATACAAATTAATCATTTAATGTTTTCGTTTCTAAAAATCTTCGGCAAAGCATCTCTTTCATAAACTTAATTACTTTTCTCAT
The DNA here is from genome assembly GCA_030586385.1 of Camponotus fellah. Lineage (NCBI taxonomy): Eukaryota > Metazoa > Arthropoda > Insecta > Hymenoptera > Formicidae > Camponotus > Camponotus fellah. Next base: position 281,130 of record JAPIVC010000288.1, on the reverse strand, counting down.
TAAATTAAATTGTTCGTGCTGGAAATTTATATATGTAAAAAAAAATTATTTCAAATATTTTTTTTTATATATGTGTTACTAGATTAAAAATAATATTTTTAATTTAAAGATAAAAAATATTAAATATAATATATATAAATTTTTACAAAAAAAAATTTTTGAGAAAATGTTATATAAAGAACTGTTATATGTTTGAATACTTGATTTATTAGTTAAATCTCTGCAAACAAAAACATAGATATACTATAATTATTAAGATATATTATTATTAATCTTTATTTTTTATGAGTAGTATTTATTAATAAATAAATTTGAGTTTAAATTATGCACATTTTTATTACATATAAACATGTATGTTTATCAAATAAATGTAATATGAAATGACTTTCATAAAGATTCCAATCACTGACGCAGAATTTAATGAAGATGCCATAGTTATAGTTGACGGCTTGTTAGAAAGTAATTAGAATCTCTTTATGAAAGACTACGTTTCTCATGATAACTTCTCGAAATAAATATCTTAATTTACACTGTTTACAGATGATTGCTGAAAACTGATTGCTTGCAGCGTAAATAAATTGAAAATTTATCCATGCAGAAATCATGATTATGAATACTTGCAGTATAATGCAGATCAATGATAATTACATTAATAGATTGATCAAGAGGCATATTTAAAAAATAATAAAACATATTTTTCAAAGGAAAAAACAATGTAAAAATGAGTTCTAAGTATTTTTTAATTATCCTTTTTATTCTATATATTTTTATATACAAGATGTAAAAAGATGTAAAAAGATATGTCAAAAATTTAAGGAGATATTCCTCATACCTGAAGAATGAAAAAATGTTATATGAACATAGATGCGGAAATGCTTATTTCAAGAGTTATGTTGAAAATACTGTTAGCTGTATTACTTACACAACAAAAAATTTAGGATTAATTATTGTAGACGACAATCGTTTAATTAGACTTATTTACATTTGGTTTTAATGTGACCTTGAGTATGTTACAACAAATGTTGAAAATGTTCACCATTTTCCTGAATACAAGCAGTGACACGTCCATGCATCGATTCACGAACGCATTCAAAAATGCCTGGCATATAGTGGATTGTCTTGCAACCTGCAGAGATACGATGCGTCGACGTGTCATTGTTTGTATTCAGGAAAATGGTGAACATTTTCAACATTTATTGTAACATACTCAAGATCACATTAAAAAATGTAAATAAGTCTAATTAAACGATTGTCGTCTACAGTAATTAATCCTAAATTTTTCCTTGCGTAAGTAATACTAACAGTATTTTGAACATAACTCCTGAAATAAGCATTTCCACACCTATGTCCATATAACATTTTTTTCATCCTTCAAGTGTCAGAAATATCCGCTTAAATTTTTGATATACCTTTTTTAGAACACCCTGTGATAAGAGTTTATAAGAGGAAAAAATGTACAGGGTGTTTCATCAACATACAGCTCAATACGACGGGTTGCTTGCTAAGCGCGCAAGAAAAATAATAAAAAATATCTTAAATTTAATATAACTCTTAACATTATATTAATAATCCTTATATATATATTTAAGACGTCTTTAAAACGTCTTTAGACGTCATCTTGCTACCTGGGTTGACATATAATGTGAAAAGTTATATAATAAAATAATAATAATAATAATAATAATAATATAATATTATAACATTCTTTTAGATATATAATTTCAAGTATTCATGTCACAAGTTCACTATTCTGTGCAATTTAATTTTTTCTTCTACAGCTTATTACGCGTTGATAGTGTGATAGTTAGTATACTTCGTTGAAAATGTACGCGAGTGATCTGTATTACCTATTCCTGCATTACCAGTCTTGCGCTCTTATAAGCAGGCAATCCGTCGTATTGAGCTGTATGTTGACAAAACACCCTGTACATAAAAATATATTTTGTATATAATTATATATATTTATATTTGAATTACACATGAACTATTTGCATGATTATTCCCAGATAATAATAATTTAATAATAAATATTTATGTAATGACATTAATAACTCTAATTAATAATTATATACTAACATTTTAACATATAACATTAAAAAAAAACAACAAAATGCAATTTAATCTTAAAGATAATGGTTATAATCTTAAAAATAATAGTTATAATAGTTAATTAAATGATAATGATTTATGTGTGTAACTTTATACAAATTTTTATTCATATATGTAATTTAATATAATTTACGAAATGTATAAGAGACAAGAGATAATTTAATGTTTAGATGATAACAAGAAAAAAACAACGAGAGAAGTAGCAGCTGCAACTAATTGTAAGCTTTCTCGTCTTAAAACTCATCACACTGAAAATAGTAAACAACAGCATTGAAATTGAAAATTCTAAAATCCTAGTTAAATTATAGACTAAAACTATAGAAACATAGATTTTGGAAATCAAATATATATATTTCTTTCTTTCTTAAAAAATATTTATTTCTTCTGATTTGTCTTTTATATTTTTATTTATTTTTTAATTATATTCAATAATATATTATATGGTAGTAAAATTGCAAACAATTATGTACGTTTATAATGCATCATAAAATTACAATTTTTAATATATATATAATTCTATAATATCAAGAAAAGAAACAAGAAAACAACAATTATTTAAAAATTGATATATTTTTAATTTTTTTTCTTGAGAAAAGAAAGTAAAAGATTAAGCTTTATAAAGAAAGAGTAGTTTATGTAAGTGCTTTAAAATGTTGTATACGCCAAAAGTATTGATATAACACAATATCCGTAATACAATATCCGTTATACGTAATTATAACACAATATCCGTTATACGTAATTATACGTAATTATACGTATATTATACGTAATATAAAATATGTGTGTGTGTGTACGTTGAGACCACATGTTGCAATTTTATTGTATAAGAATTGTGTTAATTATCTTTTATCAGCAGAATACATTTATGTATTACTTTTCACTAAAATATTGTTATATTTTTGCCATTTCGCCATATCTTGAAAATATAATAATAAATGAAATAAAATTTAAAGTATGCGTTATTTAATTTTTTAAAATATTCCCAGTGTATAATATTTCAGTTAAGCGGTCATGAGTAAAATAATTAAGCATATCTGTTTTAGATGTAGGTATATGTAAAAACATTAATTACTTTTGTGCACAACTCTCGAATTTTAATATATATGCAATATTAAGCATATATGAAATATTACAAATATTTAGTATAGAGTCCTATATTTTAACTTAATCTAAATAATAGTTAATATAATTTGTATTTTTTTATTTCATTTTATACTTTATTTCATTTTACATTATTTCTAATATATTAGAATTTCATTTTACATTATTTCTAATATATTAGAAATAATGTAAAATGAAATAAAGTATAAAAATTCATTTTATATTATATTATATATACGCATAAGTACAAAGTGCAAACTATTACAAATGTATATTAATTTTGCATATGTTGTCCACATAGATATCTCTATCTAATGTCACTCATGAAACATATCTTGTCAAGATAGAAATCTTCTGCAATCAGTCCATTAACATTCTCTTTGAGAACATAGATTACACGATTATAATGTTATTCTATGAAACATTAGCATGAAACATTTAAATGTTTTAATGTTCTATTCATTGATTTATTTCAATTTAATGCTAAATACGTAAGCAAAATTTTGTTCTTGTATTTTCCATTATAATATTTTTTTAAATTTTATTTATGTCATTTTCTGAATAAAAAAAACTTATTGAAATTTCATTATTTTATCTTTTATTCAGTATATATTCTACTCTAAAATATATAAATTTAAAAACTTAAATGTTTGCAATAATTAAAATTATATTACAATAAATATGCGTACGTAAGAAAATACGTATAGCTATATATTTATATACAAAATGCGAATAACTTTTCAAATGTTTCTCTTTCATAAAAGTTTTATTAAATCTTTTTTTATTGAATATTTTATTGAATGAACAAATTGACAATGAGTAGAACAGGCAAATTTTGAAATAATATAAAAATAACTGATTATATTAACACATTTGTATATACATCAATTATATTAATATATTCGTATAAACATCTAAAATCGAACATATTTTTTTCATTTAACTTCTATCTGATGCAATTTTTAGTAACGCTTCTTCAATTTGATCTTGTTATATACACATATCTTCATTCAAATGCTTTAAAGTAACTTTAAAAAAGATTAAATTAAACATATACAAAATGTTATTGAAATAGTAAAAATTAAAATTTTGGGAATATATTTTTGAAACATATTAAAAAAGAATAAGAGAAAAAATACAACATAAACATTTCAAAATGTTTTTTTCGAGTTCTTTTAAAATATTACTGAAAGAAATTAGTCATGGTAAATATTTTGCAATATCACGTTTTGACAAACACCGAATTATTTACTATTTTTTTCAAAATTTTTATTTCGCATTTTTATAAATAAATGGACAAATTTCTTAACTAAAATAAAAACAAACAAAGAAGTACAATTCAATATATTAAGTTCTGATTATAAAAGAAAACACAGAAATAGTTAAACTGATGATTACGTTTTAAACAATATTGATGTAACTAATCTTCATAATCTTCGTAATCTTCATAAATATGAACTAATGGACTATAAATAAATTTTAACGGATATAATGCATGTGTTTCAAGGCTTAATGTTATAGGTATCATGAGTATAATACATTTTGGATCTACATGTGAAATGCCAAGCTTACTTATTGATCGAATGTGCTTTATTGAATTGTGATTTGAACACAAACAAAGAAAAATATAAAATTAAGTATAAAATTAAGATAATGCACAAATATTAGTTTCAATATTGAATGATTTATATTTATCAAAGCTGCAAATTTATAAGTGAAAATAAAAAAATTTTCTGTTCATAGTAAAGATAGAATAACGTTTTAATCGTTGCCTAGATGCAAGTTGAGGCTCGCAAAATTCTCTAGAGGAATAGCATTTTATACATTCCGTTCAAGGCTCTTCTGTTTTAATGATGTCTTACTTGTAGAAAATTGAGCGCAAAGTCGAATTTATGATAATCGAATAACGTGAATGTAAATTTGTGAACAAAATCCCGTGAGATATCATGATGGCGATATTTATAGAATTAACTATTGAATGCATCAGATGTATTTTGTAGACAGAAACAGTTATATGTATTTTAATTCTGTATTAATATAGAATAAACTTGAAATGCGCAGCGCATCTCATATTAATTGCAACTAATGAAAATAACTAGCGATGAAAATAATGTATCATTAAAAGAATAAAATTAATAACGAAATTTAATTTAATAATAAAAGAAATGCAGTTTTTGTACTATTTTATGTACTTTTATGTATTTTAAAGATTTAGAAAATTATATTTATTAATATAAAAATTTTTAAAATAAAATTTTTCTAATACGATAAAATTTTGCACATGTATCAAGAAATAGAATATCTATTATTGTCTGAAAGCAAACAATAAAGTGTCTAGTTATATAACATAAGCATAATATGGATAGCACAATGGATTGAATTACACGAAGCCATAAAGAATAATCTCTAGTCAACAGTTCGGAAACAGTATTGAAATATAAACTTTAATTATAAATTTTACAAGTAATATAATATTAAAGATATAAATGTGATAAAACATAATAAATACAAATTGTACAACTAGTCTTCAAAATAAGATTAATATAATAATATTATATAATTAATTTTATCTTGTATTTAATAGAACGTTGCTCTTAATAAAATCTATTATGCCTTCTATATCAATAATTATAAATATTTTGCAATAATAATCTCAAAATGGAAATTTCAACAAACATAATTACTTGATAAAATTTGATACGCTTTTGACAATAATCGATTAAAATGGATTTTAATATCCGTTATATATACATCATATACGTATACATCATATACGTACACGCACGAGAGATAAGAACTTTAAGAGATTTAAATCCGACATCTTTTATGAATATTCAAGAAAATTCCACATTGTCTGCCTAGGTTTTAAAAATAAGCAATGTAAATTTACCTTAAACAATTGATAAACAAATAATTTATATTTTTATATTTTTGGTTTTCAAAAATCTATATAAAAACTTATGTATACATATATATACAAATCTTTTAATAATATTTTAAATTCTTATTTATTCTCATTTAGAAGTTTCATTGAATGCATTAAGTGCATTTGATTGTAGTAATTAGATTATGATGCATGTATATGAATAAATCAACTGGAACATTTAACTTGCATTAGGTAAATGGAAACGCACTTTAAGTGGAAACTATGCATTTTGTATTTGATATTAAAACATTATTTGCTGGATTATCTATGTTTTAAAGAAATATTATTTTAACATGTAATAATTATAAAACATCTAATTTTTATATAAACACATAATTCTCATAACTCAATATAAAGTTTAAAAAAAGGTGTTTATATTTTTTTTATGAAACTTATCAAAGATTGTGATATGCATTTTTCATAAAAGGAAATATTTATTGATAACTCTTTTATTTTATTATTACGTTTTTGCCATCTTTATTTTATTATTATTGCTAGTTTTGTATAGAAAATTTCATAAAATATTTAGATGAATTATTATCAATAATTATTTATCAATATGATTTAAATTATCACAAGACTGTGCAAACTTATACTGAATTAAATAAAATGTTTTAAATAGTAGATACGACAATGTTCATCGTTATCATTTTCTTGTTCCTGAAATTTTAGCGTCTCAACGAATAAAATTTCATTAACTCGATGTTTCTCATCCGTGTAATCACTTTCTTCGACCACGACACTGCATTAAATCAATAAGGATTGCTGCTATTATATTAGAACACAAGTTCTATGAATTATAGATGAATATGCAAATATTTATGAAGTATTTATATACAGGGTCTTTAAAAAGTCCTTGGCAACACCACTCAAAGTTAAACACATAGCGCCAATAAATAGAAACTTTTGAAACCCTACAACTTTTATCTGAAATATTTTTTTCTGAAATGCTTAGTTTTCGAGATATTTTAGCGTTCCGGAATTTTTTGAAAACCCTGTATATAGATACATATAAATATTGCTCTTTTGGCAGAATAATTTTAGATTAAAAATTAATTTTTTGCCTTTTACATAGATAAAAAGATAGATAAGAAAGATAAATAACAATTGATATTGCATAAAATTTGTTTGCGATTATAATAAGAATAATAACATGCACAAACTTCCGAAAACATGTATTAATTTCTCGTTAATAATAATTTATTAAACAAATTTATTAAACAAATTTATTAAATAAAATTAAAATAAAATTAAATAGCGTACGCATAATTTGTTATAAATAATAAAATAAACTGTTTATGCATATTGATATCCTTTAGATTAATATCTTTTTTCTTAACAAATTGTAAGTTACAAAACTTTGATAATAAGACATCCTGAAATAATACTGAAAATTAATTTAGTCGACAAAATAAAATTGTTTGATCATAATTATTTCGGTAATATGATGTATTCTGTAATATCACATCCAATTTGAAATTCTATAAGTAATATGACCCTATTCTGAAATTCTATCAAAGAGAAGATCTGTACATAATTATTTGCACTACTCGAGAAAGATAAGATACGCACAGTTCAAAGAATTATTAGCAATATATTATTTTCAAAAACGCGCTAAAGATACTACTTACGATAATAAAAGTATCCGGTTTTATTTTCCTCATGTCTTTAATAAAGGCCTTTACTTATAAATCACAAGAGTTTCGTTGCGGAAATCAATATCAAAATGAATTTCAGTTTAACCCTCCCTAGAATATCTAAAAAATTTTATAACGTATAATTGAAAAATATATTAAATTCATATGTGTATGTATATATATATATATATATATATATATTTAATTCAGATAAAGAGAAAAATATTTCACGTATTACTTGCAATTATACAAATAAATTTAGTTTGAGAATTATTTAGTGCTGAGAAAATATTTATTAGAAGCTTAAAATATATGATTCCATTATAATAAACGCACAATGATAAACTTCTTTAATATCGCTTTAAATTCGTGATAAAATTTAAGACAGAATTCTATTTATAATTTTATACATCACACATACACACATATTTTAATACATATACATGTCTTCTAATATATGTATATTTTGATTTGTATGTATTTTACGTGTTTAAATGTTTTCTGTATTATATGAGTAAAATTTATAAATGGAATTCTGTCTTGTAAATTTTATTGTGATTTATAGATCGTCTAAAGCGGCTTTAAAATATGGTTTATTAATTGAATTATTCTTCTTTCTATTAAATAATCATTCGTTATGTATAGAATTTTATAAATTATTTGATGACTTTTTAATTATGCTTCAATATTCTGATTAGAGAGAAAAAATTGTTACAAATAAAAAAGAACCAATTTAATAAAAATGATCAATAAAATAATTAAAAAACCAATTAAATACAATTAAAATTGTACGATATGCATTAAAATTGTATTGATATGCTCTAAATTTAAAAAAAATAGGTGAAGAAATTATTTCTATCAACAAAACTTATTTACTGAACGCTTTTAATTTTGAATAATAAGTACAATATTGGTAGAAGCTTGCATAACAAGCTTTATAAATGATACGTTTACAAAAGATGTAAGTAAAATTGATTTTCAACAGAAAATATTTTTTAGAAGGTAAAATGTCATGGCGTATAAAGCTTCTCCTCTCTCATGGCAACCTTTTTGCTCATTATCTGTCATGACAAAGCACAATCTTGTTATTATAAATCTCACCTTTCGGCATGAACACAATCTAGGATCAACGTCTCTAGAGAAAAAATACGATCACTCGTAATAAAGCCAGATTTCCACGAAATTTTATGTCCGTATCTTTAATCTACTAGAAGTTTTTACTTCTGATCGATAGAAATTTCTTGACCGCATTCGCAGACGCTGAACGACAAAAGTTTTTCACAAAACTCTGCTAAGAAAATATCATTCGAAAACCAACACAAAACATCGCAATTTCTTTAGTGTGATAAAACTCTCGTTCATAAATATTGTTTTTCTTGTTCCGCGTTTGAAAGTATATTACTTTTGTACAATATCATTGTGTCGTATATTCTAATATGGCTTATTTTCTTGTTTTTGTTATATGATATGTAATGTGCAAATTGTTAATGCTTTACGGTAGAGAATTGCAACTTGAGAGATCAAATTTAAAATTTAAATTTCTTAGGTTAATAATACATAATATTGTAATTACACATTATATACATAAAATATATAATATTGTAATTACATATGTCAAGAAGTTTTAAATTTTCTGCGGTTTGTTATCACAAAATTCTACTTCGATTCTAATTCGTTATCTGATACGAAGTTAACTATTATGAGCAAAAAAGAAGATATCACATTTATAGGAACGACTTCTCTTTATTCTCTTATCAATATTAATGTCTTTTATATGTATAGATTTTTTAATTTTACTATATATTCTTATTTTAGCAATGTAGGATTATATAATAGCCGTTATATAAAGTTATGTACTTTATTAATATAACAAGTTAACTAATCGAAATAATAAAATGATTCAAATATTTAAACAAAAGATGAGCCTATATTGTTGCAATATATAATATTTATTGGTAATATTTTTAAGGTTTGAAAGATAAAACATTTGAGATTTTTTTTTATGATTATGTGATGTCAAATATTCTTATAAAGATTTGTGCCCAGATTTCATGCGCTATAAACATAAAATTACAGGACAGATAAACCATAACTTTTATATTCGTTTTCATTATATAGCGGAAAAAATCGTTCCATACAATCATTCCGCTAATCAACATCAATCAATCTTTAAAAATTTTATTAGAGGAATACTTGGCTTAAAGAAATTTTAACTGATAATTTAAAAACAAAATATTATATTTTTCTAGTATCTCTCTTTTTTTTTATACAAAGCTTTTTCAATATAATTCTTAGAATATTGTATAATATGTTTAAAATAAATAATATATTTTTCTGAGCTACAAATATATATGAATATGCTATTATCAAAATTTTAATAGTATTGAACAGATAATAAAATTAAAGTTTATTACTTACATACGAACAAATAATAATCAAAATATCACAAAATCACTCAGAAATAATAGTAAATATTATTAATTAAGAAATACTGCGGTGTCATATCTATTCTTATATTATATATAATTTCTTTAATAATAATTTTTATAATTAACTTTTACTATTTAATTTATTAATTAATAATTTTATATATATTTAATAAATTGAAATATATATAAAATAAACGTTTTCTTAGTAAATTCTTTAGATAATTACTTTTTTTACAAACATATAAAAGAAGGAAATTATCCGCAAATTAAACTTTAAGAAATTAAGCATTAAGAAATTAAAAACTGTATTCTCTCTTCTTCTTAACTTCATATATAGTTTACTATAATAAGATTTTAATACTTACTTAGTTTACTATAGTAAGATTTAAAACTTATAAGTTGCAAGGATATCTGACAGAAAAGATTGCTTTAAAAAAAAAATGTTCCCATTTGACATTTTTGCTAAAGAAAAATCAGCTTCAAATCCTTAGAAAATTTACTATTAAAATAACAATTTCTTTGAGCTAAATATTCCTCTAATAAAATTTGTAAAGTTTGATCGATGTTGATTAGCGGAATGATTGCATGGAACGATTTTTTCCTCTATATAATGAAAACGAATATAAATGTTATGGTTTATCTATCCTGTATTTTATGTTTATAGCACCTGAAACATCTGGGCACAAATCTTTATAAGAATATTAAAATAACTGATAATTGAGATATTTTACACACATATACACATGTACGCACATATTATATCTAGCAGTATTTCTTTGTATTATTCATATGCGGATAAAATTTAAAAGAAAAATAAAGGGAGAGAACAAAAGAAAAAAGAATAAATAAATTTAAGCGCGTTCTACAATACTTATGCTTTAGTACAAACATTATTACTTTAACTACAAGCATTACAATACTTTAAGATAAAGTTTTACGATGATAAATCTCGCACACAAACAGTATTTATGTAACATTGCATAAAGATATATATATATATATATATATATATTTCTTATGTATATTCGACTTTATAATACATATATTTTCTTTATTATAATTACAATTGTATTAAAACGCTGCACGTACTTTATAAATGCGAAAGATTTTTATATATAAAATTTTTATACACAATAAATTCGGTACAGCTTCTAAAGATTGCGAAAATAGAAGCAAAAAAACAAATAAATTAAAAGGAGTATAATGTTTTCGTTCATTCAAATGCTAAACAGATGTACGATATACATGTAAATAATAAATGCTCATAAACGTTTATATAATGCAATTTCCTCTTTGCGTCATTCAATTTCAAAGCAATAGAAAGTGAATTTTAATTATATGGAGACTATAATCAGTACGTGCTAGAAAATTTAAGATATAATTATAATATATAAGTTTATCCAATGTATTTCATAAAATAATTTAAGTACAGTTTTTATATAAATAATGTAATTAAATTTAATTTAAAGTTTATATATACGTTAATTATAGTAAATAGCGTGCAGTGATATGTTAATGTAAAGTTAAATCTCATAAATATTTAAACACTTAATAAATATAAATTTGTATTATATTTAAAATATTATTCCTATTAATTATCAACATTAAATTAAAATATTTATCTTTACTGATTTTTATTTCCATTATAAATGTCAATATTTTATTAGTCAATATATCAACTTATTGAAATATTTGATATTTTAAAAATTATGTGATTGTAAAATTACGAGTAATCAAAATAAGTTGAGATCAAATTATCTGACAGATTTCAATATAGGTATTCATTAAGATATTTCATGTGATTTCAATATAGGTATTCATTAAGATATTTCATGTGATTAGTTTCTACATAAAAAATATAAATGCCAAACGTGGATTGCATAAGATATCATAAGATATCTTGTTATCGATTCGGACAACTGGAACGAATTGCTTCTGATTAAAAACGCTTGTCGCATACTAAAACAAACGCATATACATGTAATAAAAAAGTAAAAAAATAATAATAATTAATAATCAACATCATTAATTAATAATAAATACATATATAATTTTATTATAAGTATTTATAATTTTTTCAATTTATTATAAAAACTATTAATCGCAAGTAAAAAATTTTTGAAATATTGATTTCTTACAAAATAATTTAATAAATAATAATTTAATAAATTAAATCTATCTTTATTTTATTACTTATCCTTACTTTCTTATTAAAAGTAGTACTTATTATTTAGTATTTTTATCGAAAAATTAATTTTACCAATTTATCAATCATTGTAATAAATATATTACTGTACATGTGTGTACAGTGTATATGTATTTTCGAAAGAAAGAAATAATTCAATAATTTTTATTTATATAAAATGTATAATATAACATTGATATTGATTCCAATTGGATTGTTTATAACATTTTGGCGTCGTACTTGGTGGAATATTTGGTAGAAAAAACTTCGCGCACAATCTTATATAAAACTTATATAAGGTAATGTTATAGCCATAAAAGGACTTTCTTTATGTGAATAATATATTTTATCGTGCGTAAAAATTGACATGACATGTTTTATCATACGCAAAAATTTACTCTATTTTTTATCCTATTTATTCTTATCGTATATTTATTTCATGTATTCATGTGAAGAAAAACAGTTCTCAACATAGAATAAATAAAAAATGAAATATTTAATTATACGTGTGTGACTAAACATTTCACATTTTCTATGTAGTATTCATAATACAATGTTATAAAGAAAATGTTAATAATAATAATAAGAAATAATTCAAGGTTATTTTTCGAATAAATTATTTCACGTATATGTTTGTTTGAATGATATAATATAATGAATATATTCAATTATTTTCTTCTTTCATAGTATATATAATATAGTAGAGACATATATTAGCATTTTATACATATATATCGAGATATCATGTGTTTATGTGCTATATATATGTAAACGCGCGTGTGTGTATCTATGTGTACACAAATAATTTACCTAAAACATTGATAAATATGTGATTTTTAATATTTTTAATACTATCAAAAATAAAAAAATAAGATAAATTTACTTTATTAATAAATTTTTAAGCAATTTTTTCAAATATTTTCATTAATATCATTGCAAAAATATGAATTTAGAAATATATATCTATTGAGATCTATTTAGAAATATATATCTGTTAATAAAAAATAAAAAATAAAAAATAACAATGTTTATATGTAATATTAGACGAACGCAATATTAATTATAAAATATAAATTTATATTTTTATGACAGCGTAAATCTTGCTATTATATACTTAACAAAATAATTACTTCCTATTATGATACTTAACAAAATAATTTATATTGAAAGAAAATAAATTTCTGTTATTATATTTGTATTTCTCAACATGCATTTGTTTTTATTTTTTTATCAATAGAATAGCAACTTCTCTTTAATATACACTTAAACAAAGATGTCCCCAGCCTAAGAATTCAATTGAATTCAATTCATCTCTTGATTAATCATCTCTTGACTATAACAAAAAGGAGTAATATCATTTAAAAAAAGTAATATACGATCATTCTGAGCAAAGATATTAATGTAGATATTAATGTAGAATATTAATGTAGATTCATTTTTAATTTTTTTAATATGGAAAAAGCTTTTATTGGATTCCAACATAATTTGTAAAATGCATAGCTCATGTCTCAAAATATCGTATTATAACATAAATATCGTATTATAACTCAAGAATATAATGATCTTTTTTTCAATACAAATTGCATAAATTATTTGAATTATTTATATTATTTATATTATTATTTATATTATTTATATTTACATAATGTGTAAAAAATGAAGCTTATATAAACTCCAATTTTTAAAAAATTATAAACTTTAGTCCATAAAGATAGATGAAAGGCATTAGAGAGCATAAAATAAATTATTTCAGATGTTATATCGTGAATATAGAATATAAATTATTATTAAATTAAAATAGTGTGATGAAAACATAACATGCAAGTATTAAACAGAGTTGACGAGAATATAATACATATTATAAATAAAGACTAATAACGGACGTTTCGATTCTCGTTTAGAGTCTTCTTCAGCGCAAAAATAGAATAATGGATTATAAACAGATTGTCGAAAATAAGTAAAATACATAATTAAATAATTTCGGAAGTTACAATAAATGATGCGTTTTGTCGTTATTATCGCATGGTCTCTAGATGGAATAACCGCTTACAAAATTTTTAAGATAAACTTTAGTATTGTATTTTTAAGATAAACTTTAGTATTGTATGTATTGTAAAAATTTCATCTTTTATATAATATATGTATCATAATATATACATTATATAAGAATATCGTAAAAACATACTCTTACAACATATATATCTTAGTTTCTATTAAAAATCTTTATTATTCTATAATATTTAAACAAGATAAAACGAGAACTTTTTGAAAAATTTTTTGAAACGAGAACTTTTACACATCTATCATTTAGAAAATTTAAATTATCAGATTAGAGTTAGAGAGAAAGAGAGAGAGAGAGGGAGGGAGGGAGAGAGAGAGAGAGAGAGAGAGAGAGAGAGAGAGAGAAAGGAGGAGGAAGAGGAGGAGGAGCTGGAGGAGGAGAAGAGCGTAGTAAGTAGATCTACTATATAATGATTTGTAATAAGATCGAAACTGTCCAATTATCAGATATAATCAATCTGTATTTAGAACTTGAAAGAGGAATGAAAATAATATAAAAAAAGAAGAAAATACATTCACAAAGGAACATTTTTTTGTAACTAAAATTAATAATATAATAATAATATAATTCAATAATGCAATACTAAAGTTTTACCAAGCTTTATTATATATATATATATATGATATAAACATAAAATTCAAATAATTTGTATTTGTATTGAAATGAAGATTTTCTCTCTTGATTTGTATTCTTTATTTATATTATAATACAATATTTTGAGATATGATATATGCATTTTACAAATTATGTTGGATTCCAAAATAAAAGCTTTTATTAATTGTAATAAACAAATTTTTAATATACTGACCTAATTTGAATTCATATTTTCAAAACTAATTAATTCAAATAATCAAAAATGCAATTATACTTTTTATTATTTTAATTAAATCATTTATTAATATTTTTAATTTAATTAACTTTTCAATATATTTAATGTTTACTCAATGATAGCATGTAAATGATAAACATATATTCCTGCTAATAAATCATAATTTTCTTAAAATTACTGATAAATTACTAATTACATTATATTTTTACATATAATAATATCGTAATATTCTTAAAACATGTGTAACACTCAGTTTATATTAAAATCCTTATCGTTATCTAATATTTAAACAAGATGAAACGAGAACTTTTCAAGATCATGCATCCATCATATAGAAAATTTGTTATCAAATTAGGATTATGGCATAATATTATCTATTAAAAATTTATAACAAGATCGAAACTGTCTAACTTTCAGATGTAATCAATCTTAAATAAAAATCTTAATGTATTTAGTTTAATTTAATTTGCTTTATTTAATTTGCTTTCTGTCTTTGAAAACTGATTTATTACGAATATGAATTAAATTATTAATTACAAAAACAAAATATATACAATCCCTATTTGTGATAAATTTGAGTTTTATTTTGAAATAAGTTATAATTATAGAAACGCAGAGCTTATAAATATTAACGAGACGGAAACTTCTCATATATATATGTTGCACTATGTTCGCACAATTTGTATTTTCTTACCAAGTACGATCCACATAACGATGATATTGCCACCAGTTGCGATCAGTAGTATCACCGCGAATATCAGCGACCAGAAGAGCTTCTGCCACCATGGTAAATTAAATGGCCGTTCCTGATTGACGAAAATACAATCCGACAGCGCTTCTCGAAGGATATTAGGTCGAGTTGATTTATTCAATGCTTCCTCGACATAGTGACGAAATTCGCTATGATTTCCTTTTAAAAGCAAGGTAATATTAAGTTCCAAAATCCACGCACTACAATTGTATAGACGTTGCAAAGTCACGTTATTCATATTTATAAGGATTGTTTTCAAAAGTGTATCCCGGAAAACTTAATAATATCACTTTATATTGAAGTTTTCTTTGAATAGCACATCGAGTTAATTTTATCAATTGTTATCAATTTCTCACGTTATGTGTAATGAATTTATGTACGTTTGGCCATCATTATTGTGGCTTAAAGTGGCTCACCCTTATCAGAGAAACGTGCACGGCTTTATACGAATTTACGGTACTTGATTGAAATATAATTTCATATTATTCGTTGTTTAATCAATGCGACCGACATTAATGATTTTCCAATATATAAAATTTGTGAAGTTTACCAAGCATATATTTCTTATTCGTGTTTTTTTAATTTATTTTTTTACCTTTTATCAAATATTCTTTTAAACTTATTATCTCCACTTTGAAATATAATAATGAGATTGCCTTTTCAGAATAAATGCTGCTTGCAATAATCGTATTTTATCACTTTATCTTACAGAAACTTCGGATAACTAGTTCATGAAGCAACTAAAAATTCATTTTATATAAATCGAAACTGAATGGTTTGTTTCAGCTTCACATAAATTTTATTATTGTGTAAATTAATGTAGAGTATATTATATTGTTAAATTATGTTGTGTTTCTTAAGAATCTTTTTATTCAAATAAAAATCTTACACTTTTTTCACTTTTTTAATTTCACCGATTTCATTATATCGAATTAATTATATATTGTGTTATTCATATATGTAGTTTTTTAAATTCTATATTATAAATATTTGATATTTATTGTTAAGACTTTAAATAAATATTACTTTAAATAAATATACACCAATTAAATTTCGAAGCACTTTTTATAAAATACGCATTATATAGCTACGAACTACAATTTTTTCGTAAGATTTTTTCTAATCCTGTTTTGCATTTATTATATATTTTAGCGCAGTATTATTAACTGGTGTATTTTTCTCTTTTCGTAATTGGTCGATGAAAGCCGTAAATTATTGACAACATAATCATTTCAAAGTCATTGTCATTGAAGACAATAAACAAAGTTTATCATGTTGCCTCCGAGATTTTGATGGCACATTTCCATATGTTTGTCAAATATTGATTGTCGATCGATCCCCGTCATTTATTGGCTCGCGAATTATTAATTAAACTGTTAATTATCACTATTAGAGATATTATTAGAGAAAAATATTTGCGTGTGCGTGTATGTCACGATCTACATCACTCTTCTGACAAATCAAATTGAAGAGAACGAGAGAGACAATCGGTAACGGTATCGTATCCAAGAACCTCGTCGGCGAAACTGAACGCCTCCAAAGCATGTTCATTCAGAGATGCGTGCGCACTATGCGCACTCTCGCATCCCTTTCCTTTATCACCTACCCTACCCGGGCGAGACTTTCCACTTGGACACAAGTGTCAGCTGAAGGGAAAATACACGAGCGTCGATATGAGCTAGATATCAGCACGTCGATTTATGATAGCTGTTCCTCAGGATAAAAGCTGAGAGATTCACATTCACGTGCAGTGAGATATTTTTCAGACTCAACAGATGTTTTGCATGCAAAAATGCAAGAGATCTAAGATTTTCCGTAAGCTAGTAAGTTAGTAGATTCTTATTTCGAATTGCTACTAAAAGCTACGTTTTATTATTATTTAAATTATTTTTTTAATTTACTTCACATTATTTTGTTATAAAAAATATAATCTTATATTTAAAAAAATTATTTGCAGTTTAAGTATAGTAAGATAAAAATATTAAAACTGATATTATTTTTAATATAAAAATGTTCTACAATATATTACATTTTATATTTTACAGAATTATATTCATAAGATTATATACTAAATAATCTATTAATAGAATAATTAATAAATTCTTTAATTCATTGTTCTTTTATTTATCTATAATTATATATAATTATATATGTAAATACCATACACACACACACACACACACACACACACACACACACACACACACACATTTTAAAAGGAGTATACGTGATCTGGGACACCCTGTATATATTACATCGAATACTTATTAACAATTATTTCGAAAGCAAACATTCATAAATTTAAGCATAATTACATGCAAACATAAAAGAATAATAATATACGTTATATATATATATATATATATATATATATATATATATTCTAGTCTTTTTATATGTAATATATATACATTCGTAAAAAAAATTTGCGTTGAACATCTATGCATGCTAAATATCATTCAGAAGTTACTTTTAGAAAATACACGAATATTTGCCTTGCCAGCAAAACTTTTCATCGAGGTCGTGATAAAGGGAGGAATATATTTCTCGGTTCGGACGATAACAATTGTTAAGCATAAGCTGAAAAAAAATGCTTTGTGTGTGAAAAAATTGTTACGCAGTAAGTTATGTAATTTCGTCAAAAAACTTTTTTTTTGCTACTTTTTACGTATAGAACGTAAGACTTTTCATGATGTTTTCGCAGAACTGTGTCGTGACGTTGATAGAACTTTATCTTCTGCATCTGTTTGATATCCGAACGATCTCCGCGTTGACAATTTATTGTGAAAAATGTCACTTTACTTATCCGGGTGAATAAATATGATAGTAATCGCAATCGTATTTCTTCGAAAACGATCGAGTTGTAGAGTTATATACCCACGCTTGTTATAACAAAATAAACGGAACCCGCATCTAACTGCGTGATGCAAGTCAACTTTACGATCTTGTTCAAATTTAACTTCGTTATCTGTCACGTATAAAGTAATAAAAACTATTATTGTAAAGTAATAATAACTTATTGCACACTAGTTGCAACTAACTTTAGTACAATAATGTATTGTATTATTACGCACTATTTATAATAAATGTTTTTAATTTCAAAATTATTAAAAATGCTTTACAAATAAAAAAAATTAACTTTATTAATGTTTTTAATAATATTAAATTTATAAACATATGACATTGAATATATTTAATCATATACGTTTTAATTAATTTAATTTAAGATAATAACTTAATCTAAATTATATTTTAATTAACTTAATCCAAATTATATTTTTAAATATTTTATTGCATAGCATTTTTTATGACTTGTTTAAGATAAGTTATCACATAATAGCTTATAATACATAATCTTTTTTAAAAAATATGTTCGTAATTCGTAATTAAGATTTGTGAAGAAAAATGGAAATGATATTTTTTAAAACTCATTCCAGTTATCTATAATCATAGATAATTAAAAGCAAGTATTTAAGTCAAGTTTATAGCATCTGTATAAAACTGAAAGTTTGCAGCTTTAGATAAAAAAAGGGATACTCTTCTTGTCAGTTTACAAAGTATATATCTGGATATCTTATTCAAACCTAGAAAAATAATCAATATTTCTAAAAATATTGAATATTGAATATTGAATATTGGTGAAAGGAAGACACGCTATCAATTTTTCAGGTTCAAAACAGAAAGATAAATAAAATCATATTTAGTTTTCATATTTTATAGCAGAAAGGTAAATAAATTCAATAAGTCGCTCTCACTTGGGAAACATCGATTATGATTGAAATTATGCATTAACGTTTTAATCATTAACTAGAATAGATTTTTTCTTTTCTTCTAAAACTATATATATTTAAAAAAAATAAATATATTTTTTATATTTTTCAGTTTGTACTGTATTAAAAAGTTAGGTGAACTATCTGTCACATTTAATAATTTAAAAAAAAAAAATAAATATATTTTTTATATCTTTCAATTTGTACTGTTTTAAAAAGTTAGATGAACTATCTGTCACATTTAATAATTTTCTTTAAGAGAAGAGGAGAGAAGAAAAAAGATATCCTGATTAATTATATACAGGGTGAGTTTTAATGCTTGTGTCAATCTTTTTATCACGCGGGAGATTACCGACTGCATAATAAATTGATCAGAACATAAATGTCAATTATTTGGATCGATCGTATCTAAGGTCCGAATATAATGTGTACAATTAAAGCAAATTAATTGCTTTAATTATGTAGTATGGATTTATTAATATTATTCTTATTAAAGTTACATATTTATTATTATTATTATTACTATTATACATATTATATTCGGCCTTCGATATGATCGATTCAACTAATTGACATTTATGTACCGAATTATTCTAATATATTTAATTAAAAATATTTATAAATATAGGTAAATTAGTAATTTATTTATTTATTTTTTTAGAATAATTCGTAATTTATTTACAAATAATTTGTTAATTTAAATAAATATAAATTTTAGAGATTGAAGTTCTGCTAACAAAATTATTTTAGAGAGTCCTGCCAGAGAGATTCTAGAGTCCAATACAATCATATTCTTTTTTATATTTTCCATAACATTTGTATTAAAATAAAATGACAAAATTTAATATTTATTTGTTAATTATATAAGCTTTTAAGAGATTTATGTGTTTATACAATAATGATCTGTATTGCCTATCCTATATTATCGGCTTTGCGCGCCTATGGGCAGGCAACCCATTGTAATGACCTGTATGTTGACGCAACACCCTGTATATAATATTTAATAAAGGTTTTTTTCATTAGACTTTATTTATTTATTTTTTATCTATTTTTTCATCAAGTACATAGCTACATAGATTTTTAAATGCCGTTAGAAAGACATTTAATCACACACTTTCAATAGTTAGAATTGAATAGTATGTATCTATTTATATATCTGAATCATATGTAGGTTCTATGTCATCCTATGTATAATATATTACTATTCGCGCCAAGCATTCAGTTTTCTGCCTTTGGAGAATGTTTGTTGAAAGTCATCTGTGCTATTGACGTTTCTCGTTTGAAGTTGAGTATACAACTCCCGAAATATTTTGCATAGATCTTTGACATGCAAAGAGAAACATGTTATAAGCGGTAAAAAAATTTATTTTGGAAATTAATCACTCGCGACAGAATATTATTATAGTGAATGTAAAACATAGAACATTCCATTACATTTACTTTTATAAAATGTTTAAACCATTCATATATGCATTCTATTTTATAAATACGAAGAAAATGAAGTAGAAATAAATATAAATTCTAGATGAATATAGGCATGATTCGAAAGAAAGATAATTTGTTTGTTAATGTTGTCACAAAGAAATTTTCGAATAAAAGGTGATAAATATGACACACAATTAATTTTTAAAAGCAAAAGTTTAAAATTACTTAAAAAAATTACATATAAAGTTTCATGATTTATATAACTATAGCATACTTTTTATTAATTTTATGATATATTTGAAAGCTTTGCTATATCAAGAAGCTAAATAATTTTATTATATACATTATGGTTTTAGCTAAGTAAAATTATCTATAGAAGTAAAGTATATTTAAATGAAGTTGAAACAAGAGTTTTGTTTAAGGGAAGTTTACAGGAAATTAAGTTAGATTAAATACAATTTTAATCTAACATTTGTCTTAGAGGGAATGCAAATTTAAATCAATTTACTATAATCAGTTTTTACACATACAAAGAATGCTTTAAAATTCTTTCTTATAATTTAGACAAATAGTGATATAAGCAAATCTAGTTAGTTTAAGAATTTGCATAATTAATAGCAAATATTATTTATTTATTATTTTATTTAATATTTTATATATTTTATAATTATAATATATAATTATTTTAATCTTAATAAATGGAAAATAGAAATTAACAAGTTTATTATTTACTTAAAAAATTCTTTAAATAAAAATTATCTTAACTAATAATTTTTTAATGCTGAGATTTTTTATAGATAATTTTACAAAACAATAAGAAAATTATTTATAATAGATTTCAAATTATTATTAATATTTCAACAATTTTTATGGTTGCTAATACACACATCAAATTATTGCATTGAACAATTTGCGATGTCTCTATATGGAATTTTACCTACCATTTTTTTATTTACCATTCGATCCTTTTGAATGCCATTTTACACATCTTGTGATTTCTGGTTTCTATTCACATCAATACACGTAGTACGTTCTGCACTAGGTATAATTAGACTAGTATATAACTAAATTATTTGTCATTGATTTTAGTTACGAATTTTCCCGTACAAATGTCATAGTTACAAACAGAAAACTAAGTTGTAATGTGAAGGAAATTGTTTCACATTTAAAACAACTCATTAAAATGCATATAATTTATAATGGAATATGAATAATTTCGTCATTAATATAATAAAATTTAGTATAATACGTGCTAAGTAATTAAACCTGTATTAAATGACGATAATAAAATAATATATATCATTATTATCTTTATTACATCATTATTATAAAGTTTTCAAAATTCTTTATAATATCACATTTGATATTATTTCTACAATTATAAACTAAATTTCTATGAATCATATAATATATACAATATATAATAACTTTAAAAAGATAAAATAATATAAAATTGATTAGAGAATTAATTAATAAATTAATTAATGATTTTATATTGTATTAGAAAACTTCTTCCCTAATGCTTCAAAATTATTATTATAATTAAAATTTAACATTTAGCAAAACCTGTATTGATTTACAAACAATAGCTTATAAAGCTAAATATATTTTTTTCCAATGTTTAATGCTAAGCTTGTTCTATTATTGTTACCGATCGAACATTCTAAATTATTGAAAATTAAAAAAAATTGTTTAGCAAATTTATTATATATTGTAATTGTAATAATTTAAACATAATAATGCATGAGATGGATGTAAATATTTGTATATCTTAATACATATACCTTAATATTTTAACTATATTATTAACTAAACAGGTTATCATCTGTTGAACAAATCATGCTTTTGATATAACAAAAATTTTTATAAATTTAGAATTGTTACAATAATCTCAGCGGTATTTGAGTCAGATATAATCATTTTAAGAATAAAAACTCTTACATACATGTATATTTTATTCTTCTTAAATTAAAATTTTTCTTATATAAATATAAAACATACGTATAGATATAGAACATTATTTTATTGATTTATGACACTATAGTTTTATTTACAACTGCACTCACCTGCTTGTCAATAGAAATCCTTTTCATGAACTTTGCACTAACCGAATTTGACATCCAATCAATTCTATGTATATACCAATCATCAAAAAGAAAGGGATATTGAACCACATGATATTGAATTGCGGATAAAGCCTTGCATTCTGTTTCGATAAATATTTGTGCCATATTTACAATAATATATGTATTTATTTAATTAATAGTTTTTTAACCAATTTTTTTTAAACATATTAAATTATTAAAAATCAGATAAATATATATATATATTTAAGTAAGTTGATTCAGTTCCAGACAGATGTCACCACTTTTATCATTCTTGTTTACACTAAAGTTTTAAATTTTTATCATACATAAACAATTATTATCTTTATCAAATTTTTAATTAAGATTAAACTATAGATAAAACTTGAACACATTGATAATATGTTACTGCACATGATATAACATGTGCAATGATATTATTTTAAGTATTTATGAAACAAACTTTATTATTATATTATTAATATCTCAGTTTTATACACATTTTGAACTACTATTATATTGTCATTATCAATTGAGTGATAAATGTTAGATTATGTTTACATTATTTATTAATGTATAGTTATTTTTCCAAAAAAACAAATTGATGCGAGGAGAAAGGTTCAGAATTACATCGCATAGTCTCATTTTATTACGTAGTCATTTTTACTTACAGATTCAATAATTATCATTTATACTTCAGAGCATCATTATATTTATTTGCATTTTTGTGCATGGCTTGCACATAAATCTAATACAAATAAAAATCGATTACTATTCGATAACATCTATGTCACGACTTCATTCGATCTCAGTTTTTACATATACTTTAATTAAAATTGTCAATTTGCAATATAGATATTATGCGTGACGGCTAAATCTCTAAATATCGATCACATCATTTCACAATCAGAAAAAACCTACATATACCGCATTATTCTAAAAGTAGATTATAAAGCATTTTTATATGATTAGCACAACATACATTATATTTATAGTTTATAAACTATACATACATATTTATGCATAAGAAATGAAAAGGATAACAAGAATAATAAAAAACGGGAACTAAATATTAAAATATTAAAATATTATTAATTAAAAAAAAATTATATACATATATATATATATATATATATATATATATATATATATACAGGGTGTCCCAGTTATCTTCCGTCATCTTTCAAAGACAGATTGGGATCATCTAAAGACGATTTTTTTCTCAACAAAAATACCGAGGCACTAATAATTTTCGAATTATAAGTGATTGGAAATAAAGAGTTTTTCGTAAACTTTGTAGAAGTAAAATATTAACAAAACCACATTCTTTGATTAATTTTAAATAGAGTTTACTTTAATTGAGTTTTAATTTAAGACCTAATTGCAAAGATATATGATGACAAAAATCGGGAACATGCAAAAAATGATGGCTTTCATTGACATTTTCGCTGAAAAAAAATCATTTTTAAATGATCCCAGGAATCTGTCTTTAAAAGATGACGAAAAATAACTGGGACACCCTATATATATATATATATATATATATATATATATACATATATATATTAGCATTTAAATGATTCTTAAAATCAAGGCAAGCAAGATGTATTGTCTATGATTTTATGTAGTAAGCATATTTTTAATTTGATCTTGCGCTGTTTTTTTAATTGAAAAATAATTTATAAAATAAAATACTATATAATTATAACAAATTAATTTTGTGCTTATATTATCATGTATATTACAAGATATTATAATTGTGATATACTAAAAACAAATTTTCCACAAATACTCTATTATTTAATTGTATTAATTCTTTATCAATATTTTGGTATCCACATATGTTTTTTTTAATTTTAATAAAATTATTTTTATAAAACGCGCAAGAGAAATCTGAGGCACATTTCGATATAATCTAGGCAAATGAAACAGCTATGAAAATTAATAAGACTTATTCTCAGTATAAATAAGTTGTTTACAGATGAAGAATTTACTATTTAAATTTTCTACGATGGAATTAAATTGAAATTGATCGAGCATAAAATATACATTAACCATATATATTTTCCGATTAGTCGCACACAATTTTGATGATCATCCGTTTCACGGATCTACAACGAACAATCTACAATAAAAGCTTGGCTGTGAAATATAATGCACAAATATATATTTTCTCTGCAATATCTAGACAATATTACGCTTTTTATGCAGTTTCATAGGCTTTATACGGTTATTTTTATTATTTACGCTTCTTTTTTAATCGTGCTAATGCCTAGAGCTAATTATATTTCTTCGCTAGATATTGCACCGTCTACCGGTTTTCCTTCTCTTTTTAATGCTACAGCCTTTACTGTCTATTCATCATTATGTTACGTATATATGTATACATGCTACACACAATAGCGCTCACTTTTAACTTGGTTTTTTATTTTTCTACAAAGTCTGTTATCTCTGTACATAATATAAGCGCACCGTACGTTTGTGTCCACACGTTCATCATTTATTTAAATGTAGACTACATATCATACAGAAATGTTTATATATCTACGCATCGCTTTCTTCTCAACCAGTTAAGCTGATCTTTGGACTTAAGCCGTTGAACAGCGAAATATCATTTACATCATCGCATTGATCATATCGAAAAAACTGACTCTTTCAGAGAAATATTTCGATACAAATTGATCTCTTATTGACAAATTACACACCCACACACACACACACACACACACACACACACACACACACACACACACACACACACACACACACACACACACACACACACACACACACACACACACACACACACACACACACACACACACACACACACACACACACACACACACACACACACACACACACACACACACACACACACACACACACACACACACACACACACACACACACACACACACACACACACACACACACACACACACACACACACACACACACACACACACACACACACACACACACACACACACACACACACACACACACCCCCCACACACACACACACACACACACACACACACACACACACACACACACACACACACACACACACACACACACACACACACACACACACACACACACACACACACACACACACACACACACACACACACACACACACACACACACACACACACACACACACACACACCACACACACACACACACACACACACACACACACACACACACACACACACACACACACACACACACACACACACACACACACACACACACACACACACACACACATACACAGACATATTCACATACGCATGCATAATAATTATTTATATTATCTTCTATTACTAATCATAGTAGCGCCCAACAATTGCGCTCTAAAATAGCAAATATAATAGATGCCGCGAAATTTTCCATATTAGTTATAATCATAACGAGTTTTTTTTATGAGAAATTATTATCTTGTTCGCACGTATCGTCATGCTATTGTTGCAAAAATTAAAGGTGCATATAGCAAAAAGCGTAATAAAAAACTTTTTAATTCTAGAAAAGCATAATATAAACATATAATTAATTTATGCAAAATGTATCTTACGCGAATGAACAATTTTATTATATGTCGGGAGCATAATCAAATTAGATTGAGATGTTCTATTATGTATTTGCAGATGAATAAGACATTTTGATTATAGATCTGTCATGGTTTTATGTTAAATCGACTTCAACACATATCATGTATATTTATAGCGAATAGGTATGTATAGCGTAATGAGAAAACAATAACTCTTACTATTGGCAGTGAATTTCGGAAGATATCCAAAGTGCCAAAATGCCCCTGCAGTTCCAAAGTGTCAGATCATATTCGTATAATGTAAATATAAAATCTCATTATTTTGGGACACTTCGTACTTTTTATGGAAGAACATGACGCGCTGTTAGCGACAAGATGTTGCAGCAGAAATATTAATGATATTTACAAGCGAAATAATATTGCATATACGCATATATATCAAATTATATAAAGATAGAAAACTATATACAATAGAGTTTACAATATAGTAAAAAAACCATCTGTGATTATTTCTAGTCGATCAACAACTAAAAATATAATATTGGTTTATTGGATATGTTAAATCTATTAGATGTAGAAATACAGGAAAACAGTGCATCTCTCAGGAGGATCAACATGAGCTCAAAGTCAACGTGATATCCTCATTAAATATTTTTTCTATTTGTTTAATTTTATAGCATATGTAACAAGAGAGTTTATAATTCTAAGTTTAAATTATTAAGATTAACAATAAAAATCTAACTTTGTCAGACTTTTATTTAAACAACGATTAATTAAAAGTTATTTTTAAGATATGTCGGTGATATATCTAATTTATAATAATATATTGTCCTTTTTCAAAATATACATTGATATGAAGATGAAAAAGTAGATGAAAAATTAGATGAAGGAAATATGTTATTTATTCGTTTAAAAGTTTTCGATATTAGAGTTTGATTGATAGTCATGTAATTTTAATGTAATAAATATTGCACATAGATTATTCAGAACTGCACTTTGCCATTAAACTAATAAATTAATAATAAAAATGATGAAATAGGAATTAATAATTTATTTGCCGAATTAATAATTTATTAATAATTAAACTTTTTTATAAAAGTATAATATATGATTCTAGTTTAATGTAAATGTAAAAATATGCAAATTAACTTTAGCCACTTATTTTTTCAATTAATTTTGTAAAAAAAAATCTGATATAGTATGTAAAATTTATCAACTTGGTTTTTATACTTATTTGTATAAGCATTATATTGCAACTATTTTAATATGTATCATATACATTTTTTATACATCTCATTTCTACTAATTAACAAAAGTTATAATTTTGATTTTCTAAAATTTTTGTATGTATTTGATTCATTCGCGTTGATATTCAAAGATAATGTAGAAAAGTATTGTTTTTGCGAATATTATGAAAATATGATAAGGTACGTTGATATGAATTAATTGCTACAATCGATTGCTACTTATCGATTTCTTTTAACAATTTGCAGTAATCATAAAAATACATATGCGTTTAGAATAAAAAATTAAACATTGTTTTTTTAAACATAAACAATGTTAAATTGAAAATCATGCTGCAAGCTATAATCGCAGTCTGCTAGTAATTTCTATTTAATTATTCACATCTGCACAATAAATTTTATAATTTTTTAATTTGAATGTAATAATATTGAATATATATGGTATAATATTAATAATTAATTATACAAATGGTTTATAATAAAATAATAAAGAACGTTAATTGTTTCGACAGAAATAATTCATCAACATGTTAATTAAATAATCAATTTTAAATATCCATTAAGATATTTTTTCTACGTCATCATAACAGATACAAACATAATGCCACAAAACATTAATCAGACATCGATGGAAGCTCGTTTGTATGAAGAATACCAAATGTCACAAAATTCGAAGAGAAAAGGCCTGCGTATTAGGCCATCTCAAGGCAGTGTATATTCCGATCTATGATCGAGAGCCATAAGAAAAAAATCTTTAATTACTCAGTATTTCTACGAGACAAGCTACCTCGAGCTGATTCATTCGTAAAAAAATGCAACATGCTAAATAATACGTGAAATATTTGAGATGAAAATTAATATATATACATATACGTATATACAGGATGTCTCGCAACTACCGCTCCATATTTTAAAGGTACATTTTCTGGCCAATTTAAAAACGATTTTTCCTCAGCGAAAATATCGAAGAAGGTCATTATTTTTTGCATATTCCCAATTTTTGTCATGATGTATCTTTCTAACTAAGCCTTAAATTAAAATTTTATTAAAGTAAACTCTACCTAAAATTAACTAAAGAATGTGACTTTATTAATATTTTATTCCCATAAGGCTTAGTTTGCTAAAAATCCTTTATTTTCAATTATTTATAACTCGAAAACTATTAGTGTCTCGACATTTTTGCTGAGGAAAAATCGTTTTTAAATTGGCCAGAGAATCTACTTTTAAAATATGAAACGGTAGTTGCGGGACACTCTGTATATATACATAATGTGAAAACGATTACTGCGCAATTACTGGTTCTCCATTCAAAACGGTGGATTTTACAATATATAGTCGGATAATGTCTTATTTACTTAATATCATCACTTTTCGTCTTTCGTGATGAACGATATTTTCGTTCGACTGTATTTAGAACTTATTATTAACTTCATTATTATATTATTTTAATTACGTAAGATGCGTCCTACGTAGCGTTAAATTTCGCAAGCTCTTACGATATTAGCATACGGATCGTTATTCCGTTTGAATCGCAAGTATTAGGAATGCATTCGATTTAGCATCGTGCTTATCATAATACAATATATATGTTTGCTTAATACTACTTGTACATGACATCTACGTTCTCAGCACACTACACATTATACACATTAACAAATATATTCACACATGTGTACAGCATATATACAATACATAAGAGTATGATTTTCGATCAGCTCGTGTATGTTAACGATACATTATGTACAAAAGGCGGGTAATCTGATTTCCCGGCGAGTCTTAATATTATTTTCATTTTATTATTGTCCGGAGTTCAACACAGTTTTACAGACATGTGAATATAATTCGGTATCAAGTATGGAAGGCCATCTTCTGTGCAAAAAGAGTTCGTGTTGCCTACAATTATTAGTTACATTACCGAAACGAGAACATCCTCGAATGATTCGCCCTGCCTTATGTCATATGCAGATCACCTCTCAGTATTCTGGTGAAAGTTTTCTTAAACTGCTGATTCGCCAAGGCATAGCAAAATGGATTCATGGGACTATTGGCATAGCACAGAAAGTATGAAAACATGAAGAGATGTTCGTTCGTGCACGGTGGATTTGCGCAGAATCCCTCTACCAGTGCTAATATGTGATAAGGAGTCCAGCAAGCAACAAACGCGCCCAAGATAAAGGATATCGTACGAAAAGCTTTGCGTGCCCTATTTTCCGTTCGTGATTTCTGTCGACCTATCGTGAGATCCTTCTTCTGCGTTTTAGCCTTCAATCGTTTTCCGATAGACTTGACAAAGTCCCGTCTGGAGCCGCTTTGTTCCGTGTCCGTGGTTTCTTTCTTCTTAGATTGGGTCTTCGTTTCCTGACTGTTTGTAGCCGAGGCCGTTGGCATTATACTGCTGGATGATGAGTTTTGCGGTGGATTACTACTCGCTTTAGTAGGCTGATCCGAGAATCGATCCGTTGGACTGTTGGACAAATCTAACGACGCAGTCACGGCGGTTGCGACTACTGTTGTAACAGGTTGACGCTTCGTTTTGTCGGCATTGACAGAGACCTCCGTGTGTACTTTGCTGACAGTAGGCGACGTCTGCGACGCGACGTTGGTTTGATGTGTGATGAACACGCGCGGCGGATGCGTTTGACTCGATGCATTCGACATCGTTGGTTGATGATACTGCTTACTTTGCACAATCTGTACTAGTTGACCGGTACCAGCTTGTTGCGCTGTCGCTCTGATAAGAGCGGTTTGCAATAAACTAGTGCTCGCACCGGCTGTCATAGCGCTACCCAGAATGGGCGACGGAGGTGCCGTCGACAGCGGATTTGCCAAACTGCAAGAGAAGGAAGACGGTGGACTCTCGTAAGAGGGACTGGGCAGAATGATAGAACTCTCATCCATGTATCGCAAATCACCACCGTCAAGACCGGTGAGGATGTCATATGTACCTTGACCGTGGGATCTTACGATCAACGACTTGGGCCTGTCGGTTGACGAGGACGTCGTCGGGCTATCCGACACGGGCGGGCTGCTCTGAAACTGCGTAGGCGGCGGTATGATGTTTTGCTGAACGCTATTGATCGACGCACGTTTAAGTTGAGCGGGCGGCGTCGCCTCGACTGAGGGAATCGATTGTTGATTGCCGTCGGCATCGTTCGATTTTAAGGATTGCTCAGGCGTCAGCGTACAACTGCTGGATTTGTCGGGCTCAGCGGGATTGTCGGTATCCAGGAGATTGAGCTCCTGTATCTTGGGCAGTGTTTGAGCTTTCTGTGTCGCCACGTCACGTGTAGGACTCGTCGGCAACAATCTCCTCGTTGTTGGCACACTTAGCTCAACTTTGACCGGCATAATACCGTTTAAGCGTCCGTTGGCGGCGAAAACCTGAAGAGCGCCGGATTGGGCTACCAAACCTGCCAACGAGGATCGTTTCTTGATAGTGTTGAGCTGCTGAGCAGTGCCTGCGGTGCTCTCCTCGTCGGAATCGAACACGGGGCTGCTGGAGCGTTCGGATTTCTCGGTTTCCGTCACTACGATGTTCGCAGTGATATTTTTATTCGCAGCATCTGGTGCACATCCGACGGCGTCGGTAGTCTTCGCGACCGTTTTCTGCGTAGCCGTTGCATCCGTAGCGACAGCACCATCATCCACTAACGTGACACCGATCTTCGGCTTGTCTTGGCTCAACAAGGTGCTCTGAGTCTTGGAAATACCTATCCCAGCGGCACGACCGGCCATACCGGACATCGCACCGGCGCTCAACGCGACCATTGATTGCATCTTGCGCTGCTTAGCCTCGCTCTTCTTCTGCATGTCGTAAGCGGTCTTGTATATGCCGCCATAAAGAATGAACAGGACGATTAATGTTGTCCAATAATATCCGATTATTAGTGCGGTGTTGAACACCGGATCCTTAAGGAACTGCACGGCGCATTGGCCCGGGTTTAAATCTCTGTAACCGATAAAATGCTCCCAGCCGAAGATGCTAATGAAAAATAGTAAGGCCGGTATGATCCAGGTGATGGTCACCATCCAAATTACGCGCTGCTTTGTTCGCCAGCTACGGTACTGAGCAGCTATCTTTACCGAGCAGAATCGATCGATCGTGATTAGCAGAACGGTGTACTGAGACACCAAACATACCGTATAATCCACTGACAGCCATAGATCGCAGAGAAGAGGTCCCAAATTCCAATATCCCATCAGTACGTAGACTGTGTAGAATGGCATCGACACGGTGCCTGTACAACAATTACGTCGTTACCTATATAGTTAGTTCCTGTTGCTGTGTGTATCTGATTACATATATTGTACAACCGAACAGAGGTCTCACGATAACGAAATTACATCTCTATGATTCTCAGGATGATGAATATAGGGGCGTTCGCGCATAATTGACGGATTTGCATTAGAAATCCTATCAAATGATCGCGTTGCCAGAGCATCGCATTAAATTTCAAAGAATTTAAATTGGAACGTAGCGAGCCCATCTGCATGTAAATAGCAATTACATTTAGTATCGCAAATCAGAACGAAATCAGAAAAAATTTTGATATAAAAATACATATTTTCAACATTAATTATTTTTTATAATAAGCGATGCTGCAACACAATTTCCGCGAAAGTCATATTAGATGTAAGAGAAATTATACTGGATTTTATATGAATCTCATTCGGATTTATTAATAATATTAAATTTCACACAATCTTTGGAAACTATCTTTTTAAAAAATTAATTATTGATATTCCAAAAAAATATATGCGCATATCTATGCATGCGTAAAAATAATGCATATATCTTTATTATTTTCTTTTTTCAAAACATTTACAATATTCACTCTTGATACAACTTGATATAACGTGTAATTTAGATATCTCAGGATACATTCAAACTCAGATACGATATCGTTTTTATAGAACGACGCAACGTTTATTAAGGGGAGAGGAAAATGAAATACGGAAGTACCGCAAAACTTACCGATAAGCATATCAGTGGCAGCTAATGATGCGATGAAATAATTACTCGGTTGCCTGATAGCTCTATCTACGATGAATGCCAAAAGAACGAGGATATTGCCGCCAATAGTTAGCAGTATGCATATTGCCAGACAGATAGCAATCAGAACTGTTTGCCAGAGCGTGAATGGTGGCAAAACGGGCGTCAGAGATTCATCTGTTTAACAGATGTAAAGCTTTATCAGAGAGCAACATGTAAATTGTTAATCAATGCGTTTATTATATAATGCGCACATTAATATGATATGTTGATGACAAAATGATATTAACGCGCGCATTTGCATAAAAATTTTAACATGGAAAAATGGTCGTGCTTTCGTGAAAGAAAATGTTTGCTGTGAATCCTTTCTACGTAGCTTATGAGGATACATCCTGCGCAAGTCGCATGATGTAACTTAATCTCAATTACATTACCCAACGTCGACGAAGTCGTTGCATTTCCAAATGCAGAGGCATTCGTTGCGTTTGTCGGGAACCAGTCGGGTAGAAGTTCCGCGTATTCACCGCTGTTCCAGCGCGGGTCATCCGGGTCAGGCCATGTTCTATTTAACTGGGTACATTCTGCTGTCAAAATCTGGTTGTACACGTACCGACATAGACGCTCCCGTTGTCTCTTCAGTTTCCTAAGAATATAAACAATGAAGAATTTTTATCATTAATTGTGAAACGTGAAAAATAGAATATCGGATGTATCGACATAGAAAATGAACGAAAAATTACAACAGAAAAATTGTTTCATCAGTTATTGTCGTTAATAAAATCAAACAAATACCGCAGCTTTTATAGAAACAAATAACGCTCGCATAAGATATAGTAACTTTTAAATTTTTCTACATAATTCATTGTAACAGCAGGACTAAATCTAGGCTAACGATATACGTCCAAATAAAGTATCAAGCATTTACGTAATTATACAGATCAAGAGGAAAGTGTGGAGAATAATTCCATTTGTGCTCGATATAGCTATTTCTATTCACACGTGTAAATTCATACGTTTTACACATAAAGAGAAGTTCGATAGTTCGATGAATCACAATGTTCCTATTCCTTCGTCGTGGCTGCATGTTTGTTGTTACCATCGAAGAAAATGTGACACCGGTATTTCCTGATTCTCTACACAGAGCCGACATATACGGTCCTATACTCTCCGGAGCGTCTCTGCAGCAGTAACACGAGAAACGAGTCAAAGGCTGAATACACCAGGCGCACAATGAGCTTGAAATAAGCATGAATGGAACCGCATTCAACCCCCGCGCCAGTCTCATCGCCGGTGGGCAAAAAGCGACAGGGTACGCTTAAAGAGGGTGAGCCCGTTTTTAAATCATTCAAGCAGTCGATCAGAACCTCACATAGTCTGAAATTGCGCATGACGGTTTCCTTTTTCATAATTTATAACAAAGATTTTTGATTTGAGAGCCATCAAACTTCTTGTCGATATTTTACTACTTTAAAACGTACGCTATCCTTTAATCATTCACATGCATTTTTTTAATAAATTAAAAATCTTGAAAAAATATTGAAAGAAAATTATTTTTTTTTATTGATAAATAATATATAAACTTAT
Organism: Camponotus fellah; assembly: GCA_030586385.1. Classification (NCBI taxonomy): domain Eukaryota; kingdom Metazoa; phylum Arthropoda; class Insecta; order Hymenoptera; family Formicidae; genus Camponotus; species Camponotus fellah. The sequence continues at coordinate 246,436 of JAPIVC010000288.1, read as the reverse complement.
ATTTTTGTTTTCTTATGTTTTTAGGATACATTTAATTTTATATCTTTTTCATTCTTTTTACTTATTTTGTTATTCTAGTTATCAAATTTATTCTTTTATTTATTCTTTTAGCAGATCAAAGAAATGTAAAAAAATGTAAAAACTTATCTATTCATTAAAACTGTTTCAATTGCTTATTAAAGAGTAACCATCTTTTATATGATTTTAGACTTTACATATTTTCATATTTATAATTTTATCATTGTTTTTCTCTCGACAATTTTATTTAATATTTTAATGTAATTAATTGCTTCGTGAATTCTTAATATGTATATTTTATGTGTATATTTGAATATGTATGTTCTATATATATATATATATATATATATACACACACACACACACAATATAGAACATACATATTAAATATATATATATATATATATGTATATATATATATATATATATATATAGCGCGATATTTCAAATTTTTCGATTTAAACACATCGAGATACATAAAAAAATAAAACATCACAAAAGAATATATAGCAAACATATATACATTTAATCAATACGCTTTTAGTACATAAAACAAAACGAATTAATATTTACCATTTAATATTGATACGAAATAAAATTCTATTTTGCAGTTCTATGTCATAAATCTAATAATATAACTTTCATCACAATCTGATATATAATATAATATTCATAAGTATATATTTCTCGTATGAAAATAGAGATTCAATCTGAAATCAATATCTGAAAGTAAAATAATACAAACACTCCATGCATGAGCTGCCAATGTAGTTCCGGACACTTGCAAACCCCATGTCATATTATTGAATAAAAACTCCAACGCTAGCTTAGCAAGTCGTTTTAGTGTAGAAAACAAGTTATAGATTATTGCGTTTGAAGTTCGACTGATTGTGAATTGAAGTCCTCGCAAGAAATAAAATCGTTTAAGTGCTGCGATTATCGTGCTTTCTTCCATGTCAAAGAGATTCTCTTATTCAAAACCTCAACAAATATTATATAATTATAAAACACATTATAATGCACGTGATATAATGCACGAGCAATATTCTTTTTTGTAAATAATTTGTGACAATTGGAATAATGAACATATTCCTAGCTGTACGTTATAATAGAGCTATAGAATCATATAATAAAATGGAATTATAGAATCATTATTATTATTTATTTAAAAATGTGTAAATATTTTCTAATTTATATATATATATATATATATATATATATATATATATATACCCCCCACACACACACACACACACACACACACACACACACACATACTTATGTATGTATAATTGATTTCTATTGAATTAGCATAGAATAATAATACGATAATTGCAAGTTTATGAAATTTAATTATATATGAATTCATATTTTTCAAAATTGGAATATAACAGATAAATTAAAAAGATTTTTTCAACATTTATGGAAATTAAATATCTGTCTTTAATTAAATATTTGTGCTTTACTAATTTTATTTATACATTGTGCAATTTTTTAATTCTATCTAAGCCTGACTATTTTTATTTCCATGCATATTAAAATTTACAAGAGACTAACTTTTTATTCCCATTGTACGTTAACTCCATTTCGAGCAAATTTTATAAATTGATGAATCCTATGTTAACGTTATTGCAATAGCAAGTCCCCAGAGCAAGTATCTAAAGAAACTGCGAGAATAAAGAATGTGGTATGAGATCCTTTGTTTCAATATACCCCAGAATAAATACTTGTCCTCGTTATTCGTGAGTATCCGCCTTGTGTAGAGCTACCATGAAATCATTCGTAAATACTTGTCCTCGTTATTGCTGTACTTCTATTTTACGAAGCTATTGTGAAACCGTCCGTAAAAAAAACCGACCACCTGTAATTATCTGAAAATTCAGCTGTTTTATTTGAAAAAAATCGAGAAACTAGCGATATTAAAATAACAGGAAATCTTTACATGAAAATAAAAGTTTATTACAGCATATCATAATAAATATTTTTTGTTAGTTCATTATATGGAATAATTATATATATATAAGAAAAACATTAATTTTACTTGTTTAATTAATTCTCAAAAATTAGTATTCTATTAATAATTAATAATTTTAATTACATATTTAAAAATCTATATAATATTTGCTTTATATATAATTTTTATTTAAAAATAAATTGTTATTTTTACATATCACAAAGTAATACACAGATATACAATTAAGTTCCTTATTTTATAAGAACGTTTCTTTAATTATTTAACAATTTGAAAAAGTATTTATCTATTTTATGAAATAAGATTATTGACTAATTTCCAGTTTAAATAGTTTTATAACATAATGAAAAAAATTTATAATTCAATATTTGCGATATTTGCACTCTTTCCATAAGATCTGTTATAAAATGTTATAAACTACAGCAGCTACTTCCTATCTTTTATGTAAACAAAGTATCATTTTTAAAAATCTTTTTATTACAGGAGAGAGAGAGAGAGAGAGAGAGAGAGAGAGAGAGAGAGAGAGAGAGAGAGAGAGAGAAATGAAGTAAGAAAAAAGCAAAGGGCGTTATGTTGAGCGTCAAGATGAGATACATGCAAGTGTATCATAAGATATACGGGGAGAAACCAGCTCGTCAGAAAAATATCTCTTCTGAAGCTTCACGCATAAAGCTCTGCTTTATTAATGCTAAAAATATCTATTATACGTCAAACAGACAACAATATGTATCTGATATTGTTTTAAAAATTTCCTATTTATACATATAACATATTTTGCCAATAATCCTTAAGAAATAAACATGTAAATTTTTAAATTTATTTAAAATATATAGTTTAAAATTTATTGTGTATTTTCAAATTTTATAAAAAGAAAAAAATACAAACAACAAATATAAATTGTGATTTGTATCACCTATAAAGATTCGATTGTTTCATATTAAAAGAATTAAAGAATCTTCACAGATTTCAATATTTACAATAGAACATTTTTCATGGATTTTAATTCGGAAGTTTTTTCAAAATTCCAAAAATTTTGATGAAATATAAAATATACAACTCTTATTGTTTCTGCTTGTTTTATATCATAAACAATACAAAAATTGTATATTTCATATTTCAAGAACTATAATACATACATACAAATTCCAAAAGCACTTTCGAATATAAGCATAAATATTTTAAAAAATTATTCATATTTATAAAGTATAAGAGCATTTTTCTGTTTATTCATATAATTCATTATCCTTGCCACATTCGTTGAACGTGACTTGTCAGCCCATAGGTGCTAGGCTACACGCCAATATCTTGCCAGTCGAATGGACACGGAATCGGTGTATCGAATCGCGTGGACATTCGTTAACACCGTGGCGCAATAACGTTCAGTAGCAGAATGTGTTGTGTGCACGTCCCTTTTAAGGTGTGCGCGAGCGCATTTCGTCGGTGTATATGTGCCAAGAGAGGGTGGCAAAAGGGGTGGAAGCTATATAAGCCCTGGTGAGCAGAGGATCATCGCCGTGGAATGGCATGATCATACGGACGGATGGAAGGGCCGCTGGAGAGAGAAAGGCTGAGAGGACGGCTGAAAGAGAGGAGTGAATAAAAAGTTGGACCGCGTTGTAAACGGGGAAAAATTGCGAGGAAGAATATGGCGAAACAGGAATACGGGATGATGGCAACAAGTACCTGTTCGACATCATTCGTTGTAAATACAGTGTAAATAGCAAACAAGAAGCTCGATTCAATGAAAGATGCTAAACTAGTCGCTTGTCAAGTCAAAGTAAATATAAAAAATGTACAAATGATGACAGATTCCTTATGTTAAGTAATTTGAGATTCAAGAAAAAATACGAAAATAATATATATTTAGCTATTTTAAATGAAATTTTATTGCAACAAAATATTATATACATATAGTCAACTTACAAAATTACTAAAAGCAAGATAACAATTTTAATAAGAAATTTTTATTAATCTTAGTTATGAACTTCAATTGATTAAAGAATCGTTCTGCATGGTAAAAAGGGATATATGTATATTGCATAAAAATATTATGTTTAATGTTTTATAATTAATAATTTTGAAAATTTTGATAATTTTACGTTTTGTTTTAGTTAACAATATTATTGTTTATTTTTACTAATACGAGATTTACGATTTTTGATTGATTATTGACAATTTATTCTTAAGATCGACAAAAGCATTCCGATTTGTAATGTCACGCTTGTATCTTTTTTGTAGTATATTCGCAATTCCCCTCGGGAAAACCTTACTTTTATTTTCTAGCCCAGTTATTGGATGGAATCTCAAAAGGCTGCCACTTTCCTTGCCAGATACGAAATACGTAACCCATAGCTGCGGGCTGATATCAGGACAGCTAGTATCGTTTCTTCTCAATGGGGCATCTTCAAGTGACATGGTTTCCTTCAAATCCCTCTGTATATCCTGTTCAAAGCCGAAGCAACTCAAAATCGATTTTCGAAGAAAGCAAACAGATGTTAGCGTGAATCAAGAGTCTGATGTAAAAGAAATCATAAAATGCATTTAAAAGGATTCTACTTTGTATTTTTAATATTTTTTTCTTCGAAAAACAGTTCTTTCTTTTATGTTAGAAACTACAATCTTTGTATAATACATTTCTAATAATAGATATTTTTCAAATTACTATTTATATTACATATATCAGATAATATTAAATAGGACATAAAAAGTATGAGAAAAAAAAAATATATATATATATATATATATGTACATTGTGAGTTAAATTTATAGAATAAGTGTTATATTACACTCTAATATTTAGATTGTTATAAAATATTTTTAATTAGTCGAATTAATTAGATATATTTATGTAATTAAATTAATTCTATATGTTATTAAATTGATCTATTTGACATATGTATATATGTACTTATTATATTAACAATTTTTAGAAAATATTTTATTACGTGATTTATAATTTTCTTTATAAAACCAAAGGTAATATTATATTTTTTTCTCATGAATTTTCAACATATGAATTTTTTTTGCATCTCTGTTTTATTTTTGTTTACTATTTTCCGACTGTAACAGAAGATATAGCATGTAAGTTCGCAGATTAAAGTAGCAGAACTTGAGCACAGCTTTTGTGAAATTACACTTTACAGCGGTAAGAGGAACAAATCTTTACGAGTCGCCAGATATTTTCCAACTTTACACAAATATTTTCTACAAAAGTTTGTAATAAACTTTGTAAAATGTTCAGGCTTGATACAATTCATTATGGGATAAAAAATTAAAATCTAATTAAATACTTATATCGAGATTTTACATAGAATAAATTTTTTGAAAAAAAGAAACTAAGAAACTTTCTTAGTAAAAGCCCTTAATAAGTCTTATTTCTTTATCTGAACATTTGCTTGTAATGTGCCATATGCGACATTTCTCCGCCCTCGTAATAATGCAAATAAGAAACGCTTTATACCTCGTGTTCTACGTGATTATCGTTAAGAGTTTGCGGGAGCTTAATACAGGGTAGTGATCAAATCGGATTTACACTTTAGGGCGGAGGGCAAACGCGACTCCATAAATATCAACAGAATATGTTACGGCGCGCCAGGGATGATAGCGTTGCTGCGGTGATGTAGCAGACTGAGAAGGGAGATCTCGATCGCCCGGAGGGAATTGAACGAACCTATTTAATAACTCTCGCTGACGTATGCGATCGCCCTCGGCGTGACACTGAAACCACCGAATAACCCGACCCAACAGCGCTCGAAAGCAAATCGCAATCCCTACGATATATCGATGACGACATGGCAAAAGTATCATACTTATGCAACTTCATCACAGCAATGACAAATTTATACTATGCTACAGATTGTGTACAGACAACAATTTTCCAACAATTTTCCATCGTAATACTATTTATCGCTTATATTATTTATAATAATATTAATTTTGTATTATTTTCGTATTATCAATATTTTCCGCACTGAAGAGAGTCTAGTATAGACAGAAACGTTTGCGTTATTTTCTTAACATTTTTTTTTTTGATTTACACCAGTTTACTTATATGCGTACTTTTACATATTAAATAAATTTGATTTTTTAAACAGTTTTAACTTTAATAACAATAATTTTTGCTCCTTAAGCCCGTTTTTTTCATTGTTAATTTTGATGCTCTGATTTTTTGACTTGCATGAATTCCATTTTATTTTTAATAATAGTTGTATGAAAAATATATAAGATATATTGCTGATTGCTGAAGGGGCAGTTTATCTTCGGAAATGCTGGTAGTTTATAATCGGCTGCTTTCTCGATAAATATCGCCTTATACCGGCTAGATAAACAAAGGACGCTATTATCTACATAATAGGATTCTCATAAGAACTTTAATGGACTAGTATTATGAACTGCCGGGATCTGTAAAATGTAGATGACGGCGGTCTAAAATTGTGAGAGAACGAACGTTGGATTAGTAAAAGAAGGCCGTGGACTTAAGTAGACATGACCTTGGACCAGTTTTTGAAAATATCTAGACTGACTGAGAGATATATTTAGAGTCATCTCATAAATCTGGATATAATCATTGCACAGATATATTAATCGCGTTTTTGTATTTTGATGGCGACATAATATGACATGATATGAAAATGTTAACACATATATGTAGGAATAGACTAAAATATAAAAAATAAAAAATATATAATAAATATATAATAAATATATAATAATAAAAAAAATAAAAAAATCAGACTTATAAGAAAAAAAGTATAAAGAAGTATAAAGAATATATATAAAGAAGTATACTAGAGAATATACTATAACTATATGAAAAATATTTCCAGTATATTATAATTATTTTCTGACATAAGAATATAAATAATATCATAAATATATCTGTAAAAATATTTTTTTAATTAAAATGTTATATTATATGTTATGTGTATCTGCAGAAGCATATAATTATTGCATGATTATTTTAATTACAAGTCAAATATTACTGCATATTATTTACACTTAATGGAAGATTATGAGACACATGAATTATTAATGTCGATTGTATATCCTACTTTTGTTTGTTCTCTTTAAAAACATTTATATTCTATAGATATTTCTCTTTCTCTTTCGCACAAAAAATTTAAAAAATGCTCGTAAACATAAAAAAATTAATTTTTTAGATTCACTCTTTATGTTTTATCAATACAAAATACAATTGAAATAATTATTCTGACAAGAGATATTATGGTGACATGTTGTCAAGATGAAGTGTTCTGTGTCGCGAAACTACACGCCCAGGGGTCCAACGCGACGAACAAGGGAATATGTATCAATTTCCACCAATTACACGTCACCCAACCCAGTCTCGTCCTTTCAGTTGGAAATTGCAGGAGCATTCGATACATATTGTACGTCATCGTTAGGACGTATTATCAGAATTTTTAAATTGTCTTTGACATCATTGTATACACAAATTGTTCTATATCTTAAGTTGGCATATCTACAATATTTCTTTTAATTTTTGAATTTTATGTAAAGTTTCATTAAAATAACAAATATAAAAAAATTATACATTAGATACTCATAAGATATTTATATTAGAAGCAAAAAATTTCTGCGAAATTGTTCAAAAAAATCTCGTACGATAAAATATCATTAGATAATTTATTTCATTAGATAATTTATTTTATATTGTATATAAATAGAATACACATAGTCAAAATAAATATAGATAGAATACATATAATCAAAATAATTGTATATAGATAGAATATACATAATCAAAATAAAGATTATACATGTGAAGAATATTGACAGCAATTTTACATATTGCACTTTATATTAAATTTATTTTTAGTATAAAAATAACAAAGGGATATATTATTTGAAAACATAGGAATAATATAAAAAAATCATCTAATGACTACTTTGAAATTGTTTCACATTATTAATTTTTTATTTTTTATTATGCATTCTAGTAAAATTTAAAATTTCTAATAATTAACAGAATTTTCCTTTTAGATAAAATCTTTAAATAACGAGTTATCTGATTTTTTAATGCGATTTATTATACAAAAAAGAATTATGCTTTCTATCTCCATGAGATCTGCAGAAATGTGACAATTTATAGGCGAGTCAATACATCATTGTTGACACGATGTACATTTTCAGAATATGATGAGAGGAGAAATGATCAGCCTGTGAAATACATGAAAAAAATCAAGTGACATCAGGCCGCTGAACGTGCATTCGACATTTTCAGCTCTTCAATGTGATTGATAAGGTCGATGGAAGACAGAATTAGTTCTGTGTTCAAAATGATCACAAAATATTTATCGTGTTCATATTACGTATAGTTCAAGTTATATTTAAACTTCATATCGATAAAAGAGAGGTTTCTTTAACTGTCACTTGAAATTTAATCGGAAATATCGAAACTTAAAACACGAATACTTCTATTGTTTTACATAGTTATTGTAATTAAATACGATTGATTTTTTTGCTGAATTGCCCTTGCTGAATGATCTTTGCCTTATTAAGTTTAAAAACATGTATTAAAAACATTTACTTAAAAAAATATGCATTAAAAATTAAGTGTACTAATTTCGAATATATACATATTTCTATTGTATATATGTAATATTCGTTTCATAGAAACTTATAAAAAAACAAAATATAAAATTATAAATTACTTTATAGTAATTAATTAGAGCCATAGTAAATAAAGCTTAAATTAATTTTGTTTAGATTTAATTTGATGAAAAAATGTGAAATTATATTTGAGCAATATAAAAATATGAAAATATGAAAAAAGAATGGAATGCTAGCTAATTAAATTAATGAGAAATGATACGAGACAATATAACACATTCTTTGCCCGACAAACTTATTTAATCTTTTATATATTAACAATGACAATAAAATGCTTTTTCGGAAAATATTTTTTGTTTTTAACAGAATTCAAATATTTAAAATAATTAAGATTATTTATATATATTTATATATTTTTATTGATTATTGATATTAATATTAATTATTTATTTATTTTTACCTAGTTTTTTCATATTCATAAAAAAGTTAAGTCGATTGTAAAAAAAATATCAACAGTGTGTAAAATTTGTTCATTTGCTACGAAATTTGAAAAGAGACTCACAACTTTATAACGTAAAACTGTTTTAGATTATCGGTTTATTAAAATGTAATAGTTATAAAATAATGAATCTCTTAATATACTTACGTCAGACTTAAGATGATATCTTTTTGAATACTTCATCTTTTTAATATTCTAATATGGAATGCTATAAAGATACTGATTTCATTTATATACACTCCTAATGCGTCATATAAAAATTTACAAGTCATTTTAGTAAAAATTATGCATGCAATTTATATGGATGATTAATCGTTTTCTTCATATTAAGATACAATCTCTGTCCTTCATCGATTGTTTGCTCAACAGACTCGACTAAATATATTGGCGAGTGTATATATCCCTATCTCTAAAAATATTATAAAAGGTTACCTTTGAACACACATACACGGTTTTTCACACAGGTCGGACATGTTATCGATTTCCCATTACATTCCACAGATATGTACCATATATTGTACATATCTAATATCGTGCATGATATTATGGTACAGAGTGTTTATGAATCGCGAGCTTTCAATGTATTCGCGATAAAAATAAACAATTTTCTCTCGAGTCTCTTGAGTGAAAAATATTTATACATCGTTTAAAAAAATTGAGAACGAATAACATCATTCCACAGTCCGCTGAAATATCGAGCATTATGCGCAAAAATTGCTATCCCTTGTGCATTTTCCGGAAACTGACATCGCCTGCATAATCATAAAAGAGATTCATAGATAAATTAAATATATTCTATGATTTTGGATGTTGTACATTCATATTCTCTAGGGAAAATAAGAATACACGATATAAAAGTCAAATGCATCGCTGCAGCATGTGGAGAATGCACTTTTCTCTCAACAGAGCAATGAAAATTCGAGAATCAATATTCACCGTGTGTCATCACAATGTACCCCAGTGTCGTCCCCGTTGCTCGGTCTATTTTATTTTTTCTCTGCATATATGCGCTACAATCGTGCGTCGGTTCTGGTACACAAAACCAGAGAACGACAGAGATAATTTCGTTGCATGTTGGCGTAACAACTCGGGAAGTGGAAATATGTGCGAGAACGACCATATAAAACAATTAAAGCAATGCACGCAATTTTGTGATTTATATTGTTAAGTCAATCAAACTAAACATTTTTATCTTATTATTATACAACTACAGAGTTAAACTTAAACTCGTATATCTTAATCCAAAAGTGCCAACAAGTAGCAACGAAAAGAAAACTTCTTTTTAGCAAAGATTTAATACATCGAGAAGATTTTACATAAGAGAAAGATAAAAAAAGAAATAATAGGAAAACAATTTTTATAAAATAAAGTTCAGAGAACTTTTTTTTAGTAATATTGCAAATATATTTATGTATCGTATTCTTTAATATCGCTTTTCCATAGATTTCAGAGTATATAAAATGTAGAATTATAAAATAAAAATAGATGTGTGATAAACGACACAACCAGAATATAACGAGAATTCCTTAGCAAGCAGAAAATAATATGACAATTGATCGGCGCATTATAATAGCGCTGTGCTAATCGCACGCATCACCTAGCTAGACGGTAACGCTACCATTCGCGCTTTTATAGAGTGTCGTTCACGTAGTTACACGAAACAATAGTAGTCGCTTCGTATTGGATGCAACAGTCGATCCATTTAATGGCTCTGCTCCCATTTTAACATGTAACGTCGTCGAGGTAAAGATGTGAATATCAAATGTAGAAGCTGCATTTTATCTATTATGTTTTTCAAAGGCGACTTTGCTCTCTTTATATTTTCGCCAAATTTTTTCTACAGATTGTTTGGAGACTCTTTTGGATTATTTTCTCTCAAATACTAATATTATTATTAATTTAAACACATATTTAACATATTTTCATCGTGGCATTGATCAATTAACAAAATATTGTACTTTAATTATATCGTTTGTTTAAAATAATACTTATTTTAAATCTATATATTTATCTTATATTTTTTTATTTTATATGTAATTTAATTATTTACTATCCAATTATCTAATTATTTTTTAAATTTAGTAATCTTCCAGTAAAACCTATAAAAAAAATCTTCAAAAGAAAAAAAGAAAATAGAAAAAACATTGATTATTTTATATTATTTTATTATTTTAAAATAAAATATATATTTTATGTCGATGCTCAATCATAGTTAAATTTTATCGTAAAAATATATTAATAAATGTACATCAATACAAGAGAATTGTTCTTGATTGTATTAGACTTTGTGTTATAAACGATACAAAATATCAGTCTGTCACTTCAAGCGATTGCGATGGAAATCAATATATCCGGGAAATGTAACCTATCGTGTCACATAACTTCATAATATATATTCATCATTTTCTTTTTTATCTGCATATATGTGTATATAAATATATACATAAACATATTATGTATATTTATGTACATAATTATATATATATATATATTCTTTTTTTCAGATTATTACATAGTTGACAAAACGAACTGATATGCACATAGAGCGTAAAATATTTTAATAACATAAAAATATAATTCATACCGACATATACTAATATCTGTATAAAGGTCACCATACACACACAAAATATATTTATTGCAAAATCATAAAAATTATTCAATCATTGAAATAAATTGTTTTTTATCAATTTTTTACAAGATCTATGCGTATTATGTGTTGTGCATATATTAATTTCATTTTATCCATCACATTTCTTTTTCTTAAGTATATAGCCTTTTAACAAATATGAAAATTTTACGTACGTTGTGACATACATCGATGTGTTCCAGTGGACGACTTTCGTCGCGTTGTTGACTCACGCAATATTCGAAATTTTCACCTCAATCGCGTGCACTCCGACAGCTCGTTCGACGTCGCTCGCGTGATTCCGCGTCATTGCACGACATCGGCTTTTTCTTTTGTTATTAAATAACCAGTATTTATATGCCCAGGCTTAACATATTTGACTGAGCTAGTCCATCAACCAAGCAAGGCATATGTTTCACGTCGTATTGTCAGATTATCATGGCCCTGCTAGGTCAAGGATGCGATTTAGTCTGGATTGATTTGCATGAATTTTATATATGTCGGTATTTCATATAAATCTCTGCTATGATTTATGTACGCAGTGACTATAGATTATTTCAAAATATTGCGCAAACAATATAATTACCAACGTAACGAAAGTTCGATCATGTAAATCCTTTTGCGTAAAATGTCGATTATGATATATGCAAATGACTATATACAATGTTGTTTGTCTTGAATATCATTATGCTAAACATATTCAAAAATGCAAGCAAATCAGAAGTTATATAATAACAGTAGATATAGTATTTGAATAATTTCCAACGAAATATATTCAGTAACAAGTCTATCACAGTCTTATAATCTTTCATAGGAAACATTCATCAAATAAAAAATCTAGTAGTAGACTTACATGATTTCTCGTGATATTTAATGTGGCATCTTTGGCCTTTTTTTATTTGGAATCAATTTTGGACCTGGGTGGGAGTTCTTTCGCGCTTTTGTCTTCCGAGGGAAGCAGTTGGTTTTTTCCACGACACACGTGGAATATGGAGCGTTCTTTGCGTTCGGCTTTCAACGTCATTCGGACGATTAATATTAATGCGTTGCATGTCTTATTTCATTTTTTATTTTTATTTAATTCTTTGAACTATCCGTCTTTATGTGCTTCTGATTGTTTGACTTTCTTTTTACCGTTTAATTTGAGTTGCGTTCTTTATTTATATTTATATCTTTGATTGTTAATTTCAATTTAAATTTGTTTATTACTTCGTGTTTTGACATTGAAAAGGATCCGAATGGGATCGAAACGCAGCGTTTGTCTTGTTTAACTTAAATAAACATCTCTTTCGATTAAATTTTATATCTACCGTTTAATTAATTTTTCGCACTTATTCAACCTTTGCGCTGGTCCATGTAGCCTTTAATTGTTCTTTGTTTAATGATTTTATCCAATGGATCTTTATTTCAGTATATTAATTTTAATGTGTCAGTTCACAATATAATTTTGAATTAGAAATAGATAATTATTTGCAATATATCTAAAAATATTCTACATGATGGTATATATTAAGGAAAATCTTTTAAATTGAATGAAACTAATTGATTATGTTATCAATGCTAAACAAATTTGAATTATCGTATAAATCGTGTGAAAAAATAATTATAACAATTCCCAAAGGAAATTCGTAGCAATCGAATACATTTTGCCATTCGGCTGGATTAAGGTGAAAGAAAAAGGTTGAAAAAAAGTCTTGTCTTGAAGAGAGAACAGTTTCCCAAGGGAATTTTTTTTACTTCAATTTTGTCCCCGATGAAAGTTCATTTCCTTTAGCCTTGATATTCTCAGCGAAGTAGGGAACACAAACGGAGAACGTTGATTGTATAAGACGCGCCGCGTGATGTTATTACCTCTCGATAATGAGCAGTCCCCAGTGGTAACGACAACTTGGCGAGGTTGCTTGAAATTCAAGAGGGTCATTTTGCCAAATGACAAATCGCTTATCTAAACGCGTTTAAGCGACAATCTCACTCTCCTCCCACCGCAGAGAGATTGCAAGTACATTCTCGCAAGACTAATCAAACGACCTTGTATATAAAACGCTATTTTGCGAGTTTTGATTAGAGTGATGAATGAGCAATACGTATGCTACAGATATAAAATAAAAAAGCTACATTCTCGTTAAAAGAAAATGAATGTAACGAAATTTATTTGGCTTATAATTTAATCGTTACAAGCTATAAATATAACCGAACAATTATATTTTATATCATAAATAAAATTCATTTGCAAATTGTTTGCACATACTACAAGCAAATATGTTGTCAAAATTAAATTTGGTACAAAGATTAATTTGCATAAATTTCCTCAAATATAGTTTACGCACACGCAAAATAAAAATAATTAGTAAATAATGTGTTTGATTAAAAAAAATATCCATAAAACTCTAATTCAGAAATTAATCATATATGACTAATTAATTGCGTGAAGAGAATATTTTGTATATGAATTATATGATATTACACAATAAATTAATTAATATTATCAAATAATATCAATTATGTCATTTTATTAATATGACTTTGCGTCATTGATGTCTATTCCAAATTCTCTAACACATAAATCTTTTAAAGCTGTTGGGACTTGATAAAACGAATAGCGTTATATAGTGTGTATGTCAGCAGGAAGAATTTAAAAGCAATATATTGTAACCATAAAAAAAAAAATAAAGTGCAACAAAATATAACAAATCGTTATTCTTAAAACTAACTTAAATATAATATTTTTATATAAAAAATATATATCTATATAATTAATTTTATAAATTTTCATATTAATTTTAAATCTTTATCTTTTTTTTGCGGATATGCGTCATGCGTAGAGATTCTAGAACGCAACTTTTATTTGCAGTTTACAATCTCTCTCAAGAGATAAATAAATGTAATTATACTATCTAAAAATTAGCAATTCCATAGAAACTTTTAATTCGAGATCCAAAGTTGTAATAATATGTCAAAGTTATAATAAAATGTCAGAGCTATAATAACATAAGTAAAATAATCGATAATGCATATAGATTGTATTCGCATTGCGTGACAGTTTTTATATGCGTAAACAATAAAAACTATATAATAAAACAATAGTTTATATACTAAAATTTGCAAAACCCAAGAGACCATTAACGGTATGAAAAGTCACATTCATTCGCAGTCTCGTATTCCATTCTACCCGAATGCTAATCTATCCATTTTGAATAAAAGATACCTGCGCTTACCATTGTGTGATAAAATTCGTGCCAATGGTGAAGATTGGCGCAGAAGTACGGTTGACCTCAGTGCCATTCAGGCTGCTTTCGGTGCCGTTCATCTCCATTCCCATCAAACCGAGGTGGCAGCAACTTCAAAGTCACTGCGCCCTCTCCTCCTCAATACCCAGTCATCTCTCGGACATCCTAGAAACACGAGCTACGATAAAAATATAGAATATATTTCAAATGCCGTTAAAAATTGGAAACATCGTATTTTTTTTTTAATATATTCAGGCAATGAATTTCTACAATACATAAAACATATATTTCTAATGGCAAAAATTTGATTTAAAGACTATTATTTTGTGTTTTAATACTTTAGACATTAAAATTTGCATTTTAATAAAGAAATGTGAACATTTGTAATTCTAAATTTTTTTATTAATTTATAGAAACGCAAATTCTCTCTCTCTCTCACACGCAAGTAATGAAATTTTCTATTATAATAAAAAGATTGAAATCATTATATCACAAGCTTAAGACTTATTGGTATTAAGATTAATCCACGTTTTACTGTCGATAATAAATATCTACAAATGGCTGCGATAGAACTGCCAAGGTCAAGCAAATAAAACGCAAAAATCTCCCTTCGCGTGTAGCACGACGAACGGGTTCTTATATTTATGATTATGTCCTGGAAAATATGGTCATTATGGAAACATAAGTATATGTATAATACTAGTAACATGTAAATATTATGGATAAAAAGCGTTTTTTTTCATTTAATTGCTTGCATTTAATTTAAAAGAGAATTTTATGTTTATAATTTATATACCGAGTATTTTATATATTTTTTTTATTTTTTTAATTTCAAGTTATATGCTGTATATATAACATAAACTTGTTTAATAAAATTAATTGTGAGTTTTTTTTACAATAAATTACGATATGAAATGTATTGTTTTCTTCACAATTGTGGATATAATAAAATACAACTAAAATTGCAGTACATACAGATATCATTAAATATATATAATCCGATAACTACTACTAAACTCTCATTCTAAAATATACTTCGTGCTACATATTAAGACCTCACATAAGAAATTTAATTTTTACCAGTCATGCCTCGGTTAATAGTACTTCAACGTCAATAGTACTACACTGCAATGTGTCGCACTGGACCAATAACTTAATGCTATCAAAATGTTTTCTAAGTAGCAAACATTAATTACTATGTTTGTGATGTTTATTTATAAATTCGAATTTTTTCTCATAGAAATCTAGGAAATGAAAACTAGAAGATGAAAATTTTTGATCCTAATGTGTGAGTCGCCAAAGAACTTGCTTGTTTTATTTAAAATCTTATTTGATAAAAGGCATCATTTTTAAACAAACATATTTCCTTGAAAAATTTATATAAAATAATATGATAATTGAATCATTGAAATAAAAAAAAAAGAGATTATTCTTTTCTTTATAAGAATATAATGATTTCCATAATTTGTATTTATTTGAAGATATATGTACCTAATTTATTTTGCTTTTAAGCAATAATTAATTATAAGTAGATTATTAGTGGTAATAATAACGAAAAGTGGTGCAATTTTACTTATGCTATTTTTTATATTCATATTTAGAAAAATGTATGTGCGCGTCATAATATGATAAACATTAATATACATATTAAAACGCGATACAAAAGGAAGCGTATGATTTTATATTATTGCGTTGAACCGAAAACTGCATTTGAGATATATTATAAGATTACTTCATAATATTTAATTAATTAAATTATAAGATTACTTTACAATATTTAATTAACTAAATGCACACATAAATTTATGTAGTACAATAATGATACATATATGCTCTTTATATGTTCTTCAAATATGCATTATTTATGAGAGAAACTGTTGCGCACGATTATCGAGTTAATTTTAATTCAGAGATCAAACGCGCTTGAAATGGATGCATAATATTCAATATGATTGCGCCGTAATATGTCGGTGAAATTAACCGAACATAGTTTTCGTCGAAGAACTGTGACGTTACAATTACATTTCATACGTAATAATTTCCTTCTTTGCTAGCCTATTACTTACATAATTGAAAGCAAATAATAAACCGCAATGTTATGCTACAAAATTTATTATATAACTATCTTTCCCGATTCTTCAACAAAATGTGGCATTCATTTGTAATACGATCGATAATATATTTTCCATATACTGACGCAAAGAAGTATACATTATGCGCAACTTGATGCATATTTATAAGTTCAGTAGAGTGACACGCAATATTTATCAGATTGACAAAGCTTCTTTCAGCACATTATTTTCTTTATTCCCGATTTACGATAACACGACTACATGATGATATTGTTAGCTGTCAATGATGTGATAAATTAAAACGTTCTAGAAATACTTACCATCTTTTAATAAAAGACGTTAAAGCCTTTATGTAATTTTGAAAAATAGCATAATCCATAAACAAAATTGATTTGCAAATTAAATGCAAATTGCACAGAAGAAAAGGATTCATCTCAGCCTCTTAACGAGACCCCAATTAGCATCGGCTATTATTATCTAAGAATATCAGATTTCTTGTATACTTTCGAAATAAATGCTCCATAACTTTTCAATTAACACTATTACACTGTAATTGCAACATACACATACATTTTTCATTTAATGTAAATTATAAAGTATAAATTGTATTATTACAAAGTAGTGAAAAGATAGAATTTTATGTTGAAATTACATATTACAATCTGTCAAAAGTCTATTTACAAGTGAAATATATCCCAAATTTAGATGTAACCTTAACATAATCAGTATCTCTAGATTCTAGATAGTTAAAATAATTAAAGGATTGCGTGCACAAAGCACATTTTTTAGAGGACGACACTGTCAGCCATTTGTACCTGACATGGAAATCGCACAGATCATACTTCCTTGTTCACTAATTTTAAATCAAGACGTAGAAAATGTACTTAATCTCGCCCTTGAGTAAATTAACTAGTTTGGTGATTATATATAAATATAATACAATATATAACTCTTTTATTATTTATATCTAAATAAATACTGTACTATTATTTAATTATAATTTATAAATTGACATAACAATTGTTACTTTTATTAGATATCGATGATTTGCTGTATTAAATAAAAGCTATAAAATATTATTTGAGCTAATTTTTGATTTTAATTTTAAGTAAAATCTTTTATTTTTATTAAACATATTGTGTAATATACTATATAATATATAAAATGTTAAATAAATACAATGTGCAATACAAATAGATTGTGATTTGATTTAATACTATTATATTCATATATGAGCAAACAGTAAATAGTAACTTAAATTTCAAATATGCATTATTCCAAAAATATGTTTTTAATAAGTGCTTATGAGTATAATTAATGTCACGCTTAAAATTGAAAATCAGCATATTTGATACATTTATTACTTTCATCTCCGAATTTTTGCCTTGCTTAATGCTTGTTCTCCTCGAAATGGGGATAAATTTGAACGAGGACGAGGTATAACGCGGTACTTTAAGCTTTATCAGTCTGCAAATTTATGCAATCCCCGGCAGCTTCCCTTTCTTTCATCTTACAACGTGAGCGCTTTGTTTCCGCCTACTCCTCACTTTCTGCGATTTACGCGGGAAGAAATATCGCGAAACTTTTACGTCAATCCTGTGCTTATCGCCTTCGAGTCGCGCATTTATTTTCACTCGGATGGGAATCAGAGATACCTATATTTTTTCCAACCGCATAGATTTCGTTGGTAGTTTCTTTTCACCGGATTCACAACGTCGGGCAAAACGACTTGCGCACGCAACAGGAAGCATAGGAAATATGTGGCTCACGAAACAGAAAATAATGAAAACGAGACGAGTGGATCGTAGCGTATATTTTCCCGTCGAATGTTTCATAGTGCAAATCTGAGAGAAAATTATCAGCCATCTCAATTAAGGAGGAAGAAGTGCGCGTGACGGGACATCACGCAACTGACATTTGCTCAAATAGTCTCTTTTAAAATATCGTTTGAAAAATTTCAATCTGTAAACACTTTGAATATTAAAGCGAACATTTTTTAGACGAATAACTTTCATGGTATTTCCATTATATTTATTTTTAAGAGAACAATCGATAATATAAGAATTCCACTAATTTATTATCTTTAATAACTTATTATTTATTTTCAACAAAATATTTACAACAAAAAGATGCGCATATATTTCAAATGCATTTTTTACCTATATAAGATATATTCATTTATGATGTCATAAAATATACGGTCTCTTCCTTAAAGCATCTAAAATTATCCTTTCTCTCTCTAATTTTAGAATTCTGATTTTGCAGTATATATTTTGTCATATTGTGTAGATTCTCAGATTACTATCTTGGAATAATTCAAGGCATTAATGGCTTTAGTTCTAAGCTACTTAAGCTAAAGCTTTCATTCATTAAACAATGATTATTACATTCCTCTAAAAATTATCTTTACAAATTATAACAAATTTCTCAATACGAGATACTAAATAAAACATTGATTATTCGAATATTTTGTGGTAGAAGCATATCTATATCTTTTAATTATATGCACGTAATCCAGAAATGGGTAAAATTTTCTATTCAAATGTTAACTACAGAATGTATTTAAGCATGTATATATTTAAATTTCTTTTTTCCTTTTTTTTGATTTTTTTATGGAGAGCTTATTTAAGCTATTGATCCGACAATTTACGCAGAAACCTAGTGCTATCAATCATGTTTATTGATACAGTGCAATTAACATTTATTTACTTATTTCATGTATCCGGGTATACAATTTGCAGAAACAAAAAATGTAGCGTGATTCATCATCCGAAGTATCTCCGCGAATAATTCATCAGGCGTCGAAAAATATAAAGTTAACGTTCACGTGAAATAGCTTATTAATCAATTTTAGTCAACGCGCGAGACCCAGTTGCGCATGATTGGTTAATGATTCATAACAAAAATACATATTAAAATATAATCTTGTAATATATATTTATTAAAAAATATAATATTTCAGACATTTATATAATATTTTTTAATAAATGTGCATATTAATCTTTCCATGCCAAAGATTTGTGTGTGTGTGTGTGTGTGTGTGTGTGTGTGTGTGTGTGTGTGTGTGTGTGTGTGTGTGTGTGTGTGTGCGTGCGTGTATGTATGTGAGTGATATTTAGATTTATGTGTTTGATAGATCTAGATTCTGAAATTTCTTAATGCACGGGTATTTTTTCACGTTAACAAGCAACAATTTATGTTGGGGGAAGTTTGCAACAGTAATAAGTTATTCGATCACAACAATATTTATAATGATTTTATATTACATCGACAAAAATTCAACAAAGTTTTAACTTTGAACGACATACATAGTTACAAAAAATTTTCTAGTATAACAAAATGTTGATCTAGAAAACAAATTTTTTATGTACATTCTTTTTTTATATTTTGTGATATTTTAGATGATCTATAAAAAAACAATAAGAATCATAATTTGATAATGATTAATAAATACTAGTAGTTGATGAGTAAATGTGTAAACGGGAACCTTTACCAGGATACGAGCGTTTAATGGTCAGAGGATAGTCGCAAGGAGTTTTTAATTGGTAGGCCCGGTCATTGCCTTTTTGGCCAGAAGAACCGAACGTTACCCCACCGATTAGATGCATTTTCCCCTCGTAAAAAAAATAATAGTAAGTATTACTGTGCATTGTGACTTTAATACTAGAATAATATTTTAAAGATTCGTGCTATAAAGCGATTAGTAAGTTAACTTATTTATTATAGTTGCACGATTAACTCATAAAAGTTCTTGGAAAATCATGCGCGAAATTATATTTCTTCGACATAGAAACAATCGAACCTTAAAATGCAATTTACGGTACAAAATAATTATATCATTCGGTACACATTTTTATCGGTAATACTTTTAGATAACGAAAATCGATAACGAAATATAGAGATTATCTTAAATCTATGTTTCTATCTCTCTCTACAATGTTTCTATCTATATAAATTCTCTCTGACCACAATTCGGAATTAATATTTCTTCAACAGAAATATTAATCCGTTTCTCCAAAGAAAAATCAATTTTTAAACTTAAGTAAGCAATTATGAATAAAAATCAATATTGTCTTTAAATTTAAATAAACAATTATGAATAAAAAATCCTGAGGAATTAAATTTTACAAATGTAATATAAGATTTTACAAATAGTAAAAATCTTATATTCTTATTAAATAGTAAAAATCTTATATTAATCTTAATTCAGTTTTTCAAATAAGGTTATAATAATATTATTAATATAAACTATATTTATATATCGAAACATGCGATATTTTCGCTAAGAGAAACTCTAAATTATTTATATAATTGAGAAAGAGAGATGAAAAGTAATTTAATTTAGTTGTTACATAATTTAATTATTAAATATTAAATATTAAATATAATTATTAAATATTTTATAATATATAACTTTTATCTCAAGTATTATCCATCATGCGATATACATGATAGCTTGCGATTAAACGCACCTATCACGTGGTAAACCGCCGATCAACGTGCACGAGTGCGTACAGCCAATATCATTGCGGTTGAGGAAGTTAATTCTCAATTATTGGAAGATGGTGTTCACTAATCGACAATTTACGCCAAACCGATGTAGATTTCCGATGGTGAATCATCTTTGCATGCCGGTTTTCTCAGTTCCCCGAAATAATTCGTCTCTACAAGAGACAAACTTTCTATATATATAGTTTCAATGAAGGAAGCTGCCACCGCTAGTCAGCTGATTGAATATCCAGAAGCGGAGATGAAACCCCGTTTGCTTGAGATTTGGTTTATTTATATATATATATATATATTATATATATATATATAAACAAATATATTCATTTCTCTCTCTCTCTCTCTTTCTCTCTCTCTTTCTCTCTCTCTCTCTCTCTCTCTCGCCACAAAAGAAAAGTTTTATTGGATATTAAGTCATGTTGATTGATTTCTTATAAGAGAAATCCGCGTATTTATCAAATAACACATAGCGTTTTAGTAAACAATTCATCTATTTAGAACGTTCAACAAATGTATCCGATCCAAAAAATGCGGTTACTGCAATCATAATAAAAAAGTTTCCGTTAATCAATAGACATGTAAAAATATTTATTGCATTTGCAAAATTTGTGCTCTTCAAAAAATAATTGAATATAATAAAATAGTAATTGTAATTTAATAACAAATAATAAATATTTCTTAAATTATGACTATAGGCTTAGTTGATTCAGTTTAATTAAATTATATGATAGTGCAAAATTAAACATTGGAAAATTATAGAAAAATTCGTCTCCCTCCCTTTTTTAGAACTTAAATTAAGTAGAAATTATTCAAAGAAGTTATATATGAGAAAAACGATATTACCAATAAATATAAAAATATGGAAAAGAAATGCTTTATATATATAAATATGTATATACTTTATACATGTAAATAAATCAAACTATATTATACGAATTCGTAAGATCCAATATCCGAATGGATTAACAATGTAGAGAGAGAAAATCATTTTCTCTATAGAAGCTGCTTTTCTGATGGAAACTCGTGAAATGATATCAACGAACGAGGAAATGGTTTCAACTCACTTGAACTCGATAGAATTCACAGTCCAAATACCCTCCGAGCGGCTCACATAGATTGCTGAGTTGGACGTTGGAGAACAATGTCGACACATATATCCGCGTATTTCGATCAATCAATTGGGTGTCCATTTCAGTAATTGGCGTGTTGGACCGCATGCCAAACTCATCGTTTATACATAAAACTTAATTAGAGATTATAATCGTTTTGCGCAATATCATGAAACTTCAAATTTTGCTACGCAATACTGAAAAATATTCTCAGAACCATATTTCCTTTGCGAAGCAATTGACTTTTCTTTAGGAAAGCTCTTGAATTTTTATAAAAGCTTGCATTATTTTCAATCCTTTTACATTTATCAAGTTAAATGAATAAATACATAGTAAGATCTGTTTCTTTTAACATTTACTAGATTCGCGGACATATCTAAAATTTATATTTAGAAATCTTTGTACAATTAATTTTAATATTTATAAGAAAAAAATATATTTTAAATATATTTTAAAGACAATTTTTATTTTTATTTTTTTATTTTTGTTTGGTTCAAAAATTTGTAATGATAATTCCAATTTCCCTTGATTGCTTATCATTTCGAGCAAATCATCTCTTGCACTTTGTGTCAATACGCACCATATAAATAATACCATGACAAAATTAAGTATTTAATTTATATTATAAAAGCATACTTTATATAAAAGATTAAGAAAAAAGAATAATAAATTTTTCATTTTTAAACGTGATTTTATACAAGAACAAAGAAATGAATTTACAATATTCGTTTAATATCGCTACTAAATGACGATGGTTGCGTCAGACGAACTATGTGTCGATTATGCAAAGTGCTAGTCAAATAAACGAATAACGTGATGACGTTTATCTTATAATAAAAGCATTGTATTAATCCATAGTTATACTTGCAAATCAGTTTCGCTGCCACTCGCAGATTCACGCATGTGTTTACGCGTTTTCGTATTACGACCAGTATTGAATTTCTATGAGTGTTACATAACCAATGGAAATCAAGTAAACACGATAGTATAGCGAAACAATGCGTCGACCGCGTGTTAGACCGTTAATCCGACGTTTCCAGCTCTTGCTCATCATAGACAATGCGAAGCGAACGCAAATCTCTCAGTTAATCGGTCCAAAATCGTTTTGCGGGTCTGCGTGCGTTTGAATTGGCCAACCGCATGATATTTCTACAATTCAAAATGTCCTACTTGTGTGAGTCACAACAAAATTAATTATGTGAACAATTACCATGTGTCTTGGACACCCACGCAAGTGGCTAGTTGGTATATTTTAATAATTCGCGAGCATTTACGAGGTAACCGCGTTTTCGCGTGGTTACTGTGAAACAATTCCCCTAATTGACCAGCTTCTCGTTTCGCTGCGTGATAAAAAAATATTTGCTATAACAACTTGGCCATAACTATATATAATGCGGGACGGTTTTATTATTTTGTATATAACGTCATATAAATATAATTAGGTTAATTACCATGTGCCACAGTGAAACTTTATGCTGAGCATTCTTTTGATACGCATGAAACATGGTGCTTTTAACTTCGATTGTTATAAATTTATTTGAAAATTATTGCTAAAAACGAAGAGGAATAAATCTGCGTTTAAACGAAAAAAATTTTGCAATAAAAAAAAACGTGAGATAGAAATATGAATTTGATTTCCGGAAACTCGCCACAGCATGTCAGGAATATCGTGATATACGGTACCATATTGTATGATACAACATTGCTTTGAAGTCAAAGGACCTGCGTTAGCGATACTGATTACATGAATTCTCCTTTATTGAACTAGCCCTAAACCGATGTTTCTAGTAAAATGTGTATGCCATAGCAATGTGTAATATAATAGTTTACGATATGCACATCTGTACCACAATCATACTTATGAGAGAGAGAAAGAGAAAAAATAACAGAGTTCAAAGCCAAGATTGTTGATTTATAATTTGCAACCATTTGCGAATGAAAAGTTTCGTATATATAATTCATTTAAATCTTTGAATAATAGATATAAATTTTCCAGATCGTTCAAGAATCACAAGGTGCATGATCGCAGTGAAATAATACTTAACGTAATTTCTGTGCTGATTTACATATTCAAGATGTCGATTTTTCACCGGCGATAAATTTTATATGCTAAGATACCTGTGCGTGCACATTTTATATATATATATATATATATATATATAAATATATATATATATATATATATAAATATAATATAATATATATAAATAAATATTATCCTGTAGAACCTGTGTATGACATTTCTTTAAAACATCACAATTCCAAAAATTTCATTTTCAACCCTGATATGCGAAATATGGCGATACGTGTACAGAATATTTTCCACGAATATTACAGACGTTTTTATAAGATATTTTTTGCGAGGCTTTGAGAGGAAAGGAGTGAGAAAGAGAAAGAAAGAAACAACGTTCGCAACATTCTTTCTTTCCAGGACACGTTCTCTGCGCTTGTTATACCCGAGACCATTCGTGACGCGCTTTTCCCGTATTGGATTAAACGCGATTCACGAAGGGTGGCGTGTACGCCGGCGCCTCTCGTGCTCGTTATCGTCCAGTTCGCGAAATGTGCCTTCGCGTATCGAGGTAATCGTAATTATTTCCTTCGATTTTTTTCACGGCAAATGTACCCGCGCGAAACAAATTCGGGCGATATGCTCGATAGAGCCGCTCAATTATAATTATATTTCGAAAATCCGTCAATCTTTTATTCAGTTTTTCGTCGATGTTTTTTTTTTCGTTGGAAAATAATCGCAAAAATTACGGCCAAGACACGAAAATTTTTGCTCGTGTATATCGATTTTTCCCTTACATTGCTCGTCAGCTACGCCAATTGTTAATCCTAGTGACAAAAACTTCGATTCAATTGAGAGCATTGAATACTCACGAAAATATAAGTAAATATAGAAAGGTATATTCAGAATCTCACTTTAATATTCGGAGTCAGTGATAGATTTGAAATATTTTTTATTTTCTCCTTTTCCATCTCTTCCTCTTTTTATTTCAATTGTATTGATAAAAAATTGAAACGTTAAAAAAATAACTTATCGTAAAAAATACTTATCGTAAAACTTATCGTTGAAAAATTAAAAGGATATTTAAACATTTGTAAGAGGAATAGAAACTAATTGTATAATAACATTAATATCAAAAATTTAGTTTACACATTGAAATTCAACTTTTTCTAATGTTTCCATTTTTAGATAACTAAATAACTAAGTTTTTGCAATAAAAATTACACACTTTCTATAATTTTAATTAATGTCATCATCTTAACAAGAATACAAAATTATGTTTATAAAAATGAGTATAAAAATATATCAAATTACTGTAAGAAAATTTTTAATTTTATATGTGTACAATATCTTATATAATATAATTCAAAACATACTCGTGATTTACATATTTGTTTCATGATATAAAATGCTTTTTATATCATTTCTTGTATATTTAGCACCAATAAGTTAAACATACAAAACAAAGGAAGATATACTATTACTGACCTCATTACTATTTAATTTATATCCCTAGCCTTGCTACAGCATTTATTCATTATTCTCCTCTCGTACGAGAAATACGCCACGTTAAACGCGGAATTCGCGAAATTAACAGCTCGCGGTTGCTTGTCCTCTGTATTCATATATTTCCGCACAAAGATACGCATCCTTGTATTCCTCATAGCTCTGCGAGCACTTTGTACTGTGCGAGTATCGATGAATATTTAAACCGCCAGTTAACCATCACATATAATATTAATAACTCTGTCAGTGCGCGGTCCGATTAAACTGAAATGTAAATAATGTTTTAATATTTTACACACATGGCACGGTTAACAACATCGGTAATCATTCTACAAACATATCGTCCGTAAGAAATATTTATTTAAAATCAAATCACTTCGAGTATATACGTATCTCCAGTATAATTATTGCCAAGAATAAGCTGACAATATGAGGAATGTTTCAAATGAATTCGGATTCCTCTACAATGCTCGTTATATTTTAATGATACGATGAGGATGAGAATACCGTACGTATGTACATAAGTGGCGTAATAAATGCACTGGTATTTAATAATAAACATAGATAAGGTGTTTGTAAATTGCTCTATCTCTTTTACTTGTTAATTTTGCAATAAATTAATGAAAATTTAGTGGATAATCATCGCTTTTGAGAAATTATTGACATTTTCAATATTAGATATTCTAACAATTTTAATAAAAGTATATTTCTTTATTAAGACAAAGAGCTGAATATTAAGTAAGACAATTAATCCTAATATATTAAGCCTAATTAAAATTAACTTCTTTAATTATATATATTTGTTATTACAAAAACTCGTTTAATAAATATTATTGTTTTTGTATATAAAATACGCAATTTAATTTGATTGTAAATATCTAGATATTAATACATTATAGAAGTACAAAAGCGTTTTATATTTTGCTAGCTACGTGTTGTACATGCAAAGTCATATTATTATCATAAATCACATATTGCTATCATATATATCGGATAAAAATTTTCAGCATCATAAACGTTGAAATATTTGAAATACAGAATAGTCAATGAAACAGTTTGATAGCGGATTTTATTGAATCATCTATACGCAAGGATGTGCAAATGTTTCTAGAGATATGAATTTTTTGTTCTTAATATATTTCGAGACACGTACGCATCATGAATAAAAGATTAATCATATTCCGATTTTTGCACTATGTAACAGTTTACAATCAAATCCAATTAAATGATTAAATCGACATGACATTTTTCAAAAAAAAAAAAAATAAAAAAGTTTAAAATAAAACAAATTATTATTATATAAAATTGAAAATTTTTTACAATTTAAAAGTTACCTTAACATTATTCTCTCAATCTATTTTTAATAATATGTCTTATTTAAAATATAATATATCTTATTTAAAACAATTAAGTTCAAAAATTTAAATTCAAAATAGAAAAGAATATAAAATAATATTTTAATACATATACTTTTCTAAAAATATCTCTGTGTTTTTTTATAGATGCTATTGAATACAATGTTATTGATTTTATTCATAATCTTATTATATTATCAGAAAAATAACTTTTCTTCTCTCTCGAATCATGAGCACTCGTCGTGCGAAATGGCCGTGACAAGAAAATATAGGTGTAGGTTTATGTATCCACAAAGTACAAGCTAATCGATATTTATCGATCGTCCTACCAAAGGCGAGCAAAGGACACGCTAACAAGAATCCTTCGACACACGCAATCACTCTTCGATAAACCCTCATACATGTACCTTTCGTTTATTGACAGTTGTTGATTAAATAAAGCAAAGAATATAATACTTGAGAGAGATGAAGAAGGATATCGTCTAATGCAATACACATTTGTATATTTATTTATATTTGTATATTTATTTGCGAATCTAATGTCATGAAATTATATTATCAAACGTCATATCTACACATGTCATATCTACACACATCATATTTATTACACACATATATTAATATATTTACAAAAATAAGAGTCATATTTAATGTCTCAATCACTGTCAGTAATATCACTTCCATCTATACAATCTATACAAATCTATGAAATCACGAAAAATGAATCTATCTGATGGCGATTATAAAACGTCAGTGAAAAGCAAAATTAAAATATGACAAATACAAATTAGATTTCGTTTCTGGAAATGACTTCGCGTAAATAATAATAGGCGATACAACAATTGAACGACATGCCGATTATCATCGCATTTTTCTGGTTCTGTCGATCAGTCAATCATAGGTCAGGGCCAATTGCATCGAATAAAAAAAAAAGAAAAGGAAAAAAGATCCGATAATGTCTCTTCATAGGACAATCGCGACAGCCATATTTTGCCAGAGATTCTCTTTTTTCCCGTTCGAAACTCGCTCGACCTGTCACTCACGACCTCGATGCCGCCTGGTCGAGCAGAATAAAGCGATCTAGAGTTCGTTTACATCGAGGGCTGCTGCGAGATCGTGTGAGACTGCAATTCTTGCAGATAGTTAAAAACGAACCGTCACACAATTTCATCACATATTTAGCGTTAGTCTATATAATTCGTTTCCTCCATTGATATTGAATGCACACACACCCATAGATCAGACAAATATAATGCAGCATTCATAGTAAGGAATAATAAATCAGATCAGACAAATATAATGAACATTCATAGTAAGGAGTAACAAAAAATTTAAATTAAAATAAAAAATGTAAAAAAATATATAGACGCACACAATAAACCATGTGCAATTTATACCATATAGCAATTAATTATTTTCATTTTTAATAGAATAATCTAAATTTTTTTCTAGATAGTTTGATTTAAAAAGATCAATAAGATTATTATATCTTTTTAGCTCTTTTTTAATTTTAAGAAAGAGCTAAAAAGATATAATAATCATCTTATGATTCCTTATTTCTTTATTATATTTATTTATATTTATATTTATATTATATAATATATTTATTTTATTATCGTAAGATTATATATTACTTAAATGTTTTAACAGAAAAAATCCCCAATGAAAGAGAAAGAGATATTTGTGTTTTGAGAAAAGTGCTTCAAATATTCTTTCGACTGCGCATATATTTATTTGTTGCGTTGCATATTTGTAAGATGAACTCGATTAAAATATGATTGTCATATTACATCGATAACTAATTTATATTTTTTATAACATGATGAGCAAAATATGAAACGGAACAACATGATGAATTATAGAGTGCCGACAAATTGGAAACTCAATTGTGAATAATGATTGGACATGGCACTTATTAAATTCTGGATTAAATATTATATACATTTCTAACGGTTAACTTGTATTGTAAGCATTTCAAATAATTGTTGAAAATATAATTTATAATTTCTACTTTTCCTTTAATATTGCATAACGTAAATATGTACCCAACCAAAGTAAAATTTTTGATAATTTTTGATAATTTATTTATTGATTCTGATTGATAAGTTCATATATATGATGCAATCTATGATATACTTTCTAAAAAAAAATGCTTATAACAAAAAAAAATGCTTGTATTCAATTTATCGTCCTCAAAAGCAAAATATAAATTAAGATTTATATTTTTCACTCTTCAAGATACATATAAATGCAATATACATATACATATATAAAATTAGAAAGAATTTTAAATATGCTTGGTTGAATCGCTCGCATTTCTTTTATTTTTTATCTTAAATTATCTTTTATATTAAAAGTATTTGATGTTAATTTTGTTGTGTAATTATTTACGTGTGAAAGAGATATATGATAAGTTTCAGAATAATATATTTCAATACAGAGAAAAAGAGAAAGAAGAAGAGATTAAAGAGATTATGAGGATTAATGGGCATTAATATTTTCTCTTTGACGATAAGACATGGATATGCAGACGAAATTCCTCTATAATCGATCAATCAAATATACCCTCGAAACGCACGGCAACAAGTAACCAAGTGATAGTCTCACCTCGCGCGCCCTCCGTCTGGAGGACAGTGCCGAAGTAGGCCACCGGAACTCCGAAACTTCAGTCCTTAGTACTCCACGTGGACGCACGAACGCGAGTTCCTACTTCCATCTTCCGTGCATGCGTCGGCACCAAGTTCTCCGATCGGCACGCGACGACTGTCACCTGACAGCACGACGACCGACGGCCGCCGTGGATTATTTCGCGGCATTGGTACATCGATTATTCAACAGAGTCAATCGACACTCGACGTTTACGAGGAGTTTAGGAGGGATCTTGAACCTTGGTATTTACCCTCGATCGTCCTCGAGCGATTCCGTATCTATACTCGTTAAATATCGTAATTCCGTCGCAGGATCGCCACTTCAATCGATTCGATCGTCCTAGACCATAATCTGCGTTCAACGATCTTACGCGATAGTCCTTGACGATAAGTCGCGGTCGACTCGATGTTGTCCGACGGAAATGTCAGAATCTGAAGGGTTGACCTTGTTGAATCAAATCACACCGGACACACGATCCACCGAGACATTTTCGCGCGCGACATCCCTACGGCTGACCCCGGTCGGACCGCTTTCACTGCGCTGCTCTCCTTCGCTCTCCTTCGTGCGCCGCATTACGTATTCGCGACAAGAAAGTTATTTTTGTTGTATTGACAAGTCACGTGCGACAATGTTTCTGCGACTGATCGTTGCGACGACAATTGTATTTCACGAAGCATCGATTTACGATCGATGCGTCCGTGCCTCTGCCTACTTCCGGTCCAGGTACGGACTTCCTACCTCCGTCGTTCTCGGACGCGATCTTTCAAGGCGAATCGCCCGACGAACACGCGGCGAGGATTCAAGTGAGCGCCGGTGAGCGTCGCGACGCCGTGCACCGTCGTCAACCCCATTCTCGACGCACGCGTGCGCAGGAGCACTCTTCGTGCAAGGGGATGAATCGTTTCTCATGGAATCATTATCAATTCACCTACTTTCCTATCATTATAATCATCGGCGACTCGCGGCGCCGCTAAAGTACCCCGATTAACAGGGAGCTACTCGATTGCGATGGATCTGCATGATAGATCGCGAGTGAAAGATTTGAAATCTATTGTAATTTTAATGAATTTAATCGCCGCAATGCATTGCAGAATATATATTTATATGCTGATTGAGGAAAAAAATACGATGAATTCTACGAATCGTGTTGTTCACTTTCTTGGATTAAATTTATATTATTTTCAAAATGTAATCTTTATATTATACATTAATCTCCGTGATTATTCAGGATTATTAACACCGATTTTCAATTATCCAAATATGTTCCAATTCAAATATTTCATTGCGCAAATTAATTTCGTGTTATAATGTAAGGTTCAATTATATTTAATTTTCTCTCTTTTCTCTTTTCTAAAAATAATAACTAAAATATAATCGACTGGAAAAATGCACATATAACATATAAAAGTAATCAATGACATATGCGATTAAAACTATTTATAAACCAATTTGATACCCAAGGTTTGATTAAAGTTTGCGGTTATATACGAAACAAGAAGACATATCGATTACATTAATTATTTGCTATGAAACATTTCTGTCTCGGATACCGTTATCTTATATGCACGTGTTTTGAAATGTCTTCTGTTTTATTTAGACATCAGGTAATAATAAATAGAAAGATATTTTAAGAAACGAAAGATTATCTCATACAAAAAAAACACGATTAAGTTTATAACATATTTATATCTTTGGGACGAGTTTTTTTCAAACTTGAGATTGTACACGTTTCTCTTTGCTAATAATAACTTTGTTGCAGGCGGGACGTAGATGAAGTTTTCTACGTAAGAATATTGTTCGTGGGGGCCGTACGAAATTGTGAGAATCGGACAACTATTTGCAACAGCGTAAGTTTCTTTATAGAACCATTATCAAGTTATATAATATGAGTTTTTTTTTTTATTAAAAGCGGGTGTAATAACCGCAAATAGCCTTACATGCTTGCCGCGTAAACTTATATTCCTCGCAGCTGTGTCTTCTCTTTTGAATTATGCGGCATATCGGCTGCTCGCTAATCCGTTGACACTTCATAGTTTGTCAAAGGCAAGTTTGCGCTGGGAAACTTCTGTTACAGATGAGCGGCAACCAACCAACTTCGTGAATACAGAATGGAAGAACAACGAGAGTGAACTAGCGATTAGATAAGTCTCGGGAACTATCATTAAAATAGATCAATCCGAATTTATTTGCCTAAATTACAGCATTATCCATGATTATCTGTGCACTTATATTATCGAAACGTTTAAATGTAATTGTACATTATTCGTAAATAATTCACTATTGAAACGTTTTAATGTAATTGTAATTACATTATGATATTACATGATTAATTTTTGCATTAAACGGAAAAATAATAATAAATATACAATTTATATAATAATCTGCTAGAGTAATGAAATTAAAGTGATAACATTCTACACATTTAAATAATTGTTATTATTATAATTTTTATTAACTATTGCTCTCTGTCTTGAGATTATGCAATTGATATGCTGAGCATGCATTTTCTAAACATGAAAATTTCGTTGGATTAGTTTGACTGTATATCGATTTAACTGATGGACGATTTTAGAAAATGCGTTCCACGTATCCAATGCAATCGTAGCAATCGTACCTGACAGCAGTCGCTGCACACAAAGCTTCTGTTAGCGTGTCCTTTCCTTCGCTTTGATGTGAATGTGCGACAGACCTTAGCCCCAAAATTAACCCCATTACACGAAGTAATGAGTGGAATATCGCGATGTCATGAACATCAAAAGACTAATTGAGATCAAATGCAAGCCAAGACACTGCTGCTAAATTTGTGCCTTTGTTATCTGAGCAGATGTTTGAAATTTGTCTATATAACGGAATTTTATATATATATATATATATGTATATATTTAGAATTGTATAAAGTAATTTTTCTCGGACTTTTCTAAAATATGCGATTAATGTTTAAAAAAAAAATATAACGGAATGAAAAAGTATTTAAAAGGAAGTATAATATATGCTAATAATAAATATTTTTACATGTATAATAGATGCAAATATCCCTTTATGGAAAATTATTCTATCTATCGAAACGTTACGATCAAACCGAGTTGTCCTTGAATGGCAGACTGTGTGAATAATAATGTGTTAGTATGTGTATTAAGGTGCGGATGTAGTTCTATTCGATCTATTTGAAATGAGGAACCACACTAAACCAGGTTCTACGTCGTTTGTGACGTCACTACACTGTATTCCGTACTTTCCGTACATCGGAGTTAATTTTGGACTACAGTACTCAATCGCACGATCTTCATCGATGTTGAACGCTATTCATGAGACAGGTGTACCCGTGGGGACAGGCCTACAGACATGTATCATGCACTTTATTGAGCAAAACAGTATATGTGGGTAAAGACAACCTTAATGTTATTAATGTTATGGAGCTTTTGCCAACAGAAAGGCAATCTCTACATACAAAAATATTTTGCAAAAATAATTCAAAATCAACAAACTAAATAAAAATAATAAAAATACTAAAAATAATAAAAATAATAAAAATCAATATACAAATAAGGAGAAAAAATTTTTATAAACGTAAATTTACAGACAAAAAATTAAATGCCTAGAAATTTTGTGAAATGGTTTAAGTTTTTCTTGTTTTCTCTGATACATTGATTAGCAGGATATAAGTCAGTGTATGAGCTTATAAATATTCAATTATCGACAAAAATTTACATTGAAAGCAGAGATTAGATTCGATTCTCATAACGAGTAGTTTTCAATCGACGATGTCTCATGCGGAAGAGAAGGCGCCAAGAATATATACTTGAATGGAGACAATATTAGAGTAAATTTTCAGTGAGATCCGTCAGTTTGAAGAGGACAGGTAAAAGCCTCCTTTTCAGAATGATGAAATGAACGAATCCTCTCCGAGCGACGAAGAAGGTGGGTGTATGACGCGTCGTTGAAAAGAAGAAGGAGAATGAAAGAAAGAACGAACGGTGATACTCATCATCCTCCGCTAATATTTACCCGTGCAGACACAAAAACCACCCTGGTCATCTAAAGAACGATCTCCCTTCTGTCGCATTTCTAGGCATTAAAGATACACGGAAGTAGTTCACAACAGCCGTACTTAACTCCGCTTACAACACCGGCAATGTTCTTGACGTGACTTTCGGGAGAATCATGACTCGCTAAAATCAACATCGAAGCTTAGCGCTCAATTAAACCGACTACTATTATTTATTTTTAAGTAAAATCTAAATAATTTTATTTTTAAATGCAATTACAATGTAAATAACGTAGAAAAGTATATAACAAAATAAAAATTTCTTTTATTTTAATGAAATCTGGATGAGATTATTGCATATGAAAAGAAATCCTTATTAATCCTTTTTATTATGCGTAATCCTTATTAATCCTTTCATTATATTAAATTAAATGTTTAAAACAGTATTCTGAAAATTTTTGAAACATGCAACAGATATGTTATAAAATTAACTCAGCAATAACGTATATTAATAAAGCAAGCTTTTTTCTTATATCTCTATAAATATCATGCCTTTCAATGTAAATTAGATTTTACAAGAATATCTGTCTCGATACAAATGCATTTTATTCAGAGAAATCAAATATGATCATATACGGCATTGAAAGCTGCAGTTTTAGGTCAACTCGATTCCTTCTACTTTCTAGTAACATTTTTAGTAAACATCTTTTCAAGATCAGGAATTTATAAATAATAAATAATTTAATCAATTTAAAGAAAATATATAATTTATCAACTACTTTTAGCTTTTAATTCGTAATTCAAAGATACGAATATGTAAATCCTTTATTATTAAGAATTAAAACTGTAATACATAAAAAATCAACATTAATATATATATATATATATATATATATATGTATATATATATATTATATTAATGTATATTATAAAATATTAAAATTTGTAATATAATAGATATTTTTAAAAAATGTGCATTATATTATAATATAAAGGAAAGAGACATGCTATATATAGTTAAAATAAGCAAAAAAATAAAATGTAAACAATTTTTTAATTTCTTTTTATTTTATAAAAGAAAGCTAGTAATTCTCCAATGACGTTCAAAATTATAAATACGTTTCATAACAAACTATACGCTGCACAAACAATTCGATTAGTACGCTAAAAAGCCAAGCGCTCGAGCAACCATGATATCGCATAAACGTGCACTCAACAATTTCGAGCGATAAATTTCCTTCTCTACTCTATATTATAAATCAAATATTATATTTTTCAAATGTTATTCAAATAATGACATTATTAAATCGGATTTAATTATTTATTAATAAATATTTGCAAGATTTCTTGGATTGATTTTTATATGTCAAACATATGTCATTGCGAATTAATCAACTTAATATGAGTTGATATATAATTTTAATAGAATATAATCAAAATATAATTCGAAAGAAATATATTGTTTTTGTAATTTATTATAATTGACATATTACTATATAAAGATTTCACAAATATCCTCTTCAAAATAGCAAATATTTTTAACGATGTTAATTCGGTACCTAGCAAATTAAAATATCAGATTAACAAACAATATTAAGATATCAACCGTTTTACATGCTACACATTTGTACATTATGTATATACATGTTTCGCGATGTGCAATTATGTATATACATGTATATACATAATTACATATACATATATATACATAATTGCTCGTCGCAAAATAGAACGCAAGCAACATCAGTACATCTAGAGAAGAGATAGGACGAAGCTTTCAAACAGCTTTATAATTGAATTACTATGCTTCCGTCATCGATGTTACCAGGACAAGCAAACAGGTATAGGCGGCAATTTGCAAAGGCCCCCGGAGCAAAACTCGCCTTCGTTGGCCTGACTAAATTAGGCCTCGGTCTCGGGTAACTGTTCGATTTTTTATTTCATCGCTTCCTCTTCAATCGAGGACAGCGGTCGTCTCTCGACTATCGTCTCTACCTACGATCTGCGGGTCTCTTAATTTAATTTCGTCCCGAAGAAAACTCGAAAAAGCTTGAATCGAAAGTTAATATTGATTAATTGATCATTTTATGAGATATTTTGAACTCGGAGAAAATTCTGCGGCGCATTTAAAATGCTGAATGAAAATTGTGCAATTAAAAAGGTATTCTAAGAAAACTTGTACACATATTTTTATACGTTCGCATATCATCTATGTATATCATACGATCAAAATTTTAAAAACTTTATTAATTTTAAAATTTTTAAAATTTTATTAATTAATTTATTATTAATTCCTATTATGTACACAAAAATTTTGATTTATGGAATAAGTGCTTAATATTAAGACAATAAAACTTTTATAAAATTAATCTAGATACAAATTAATCTAAACATGAATTTAACTACAACAATAAATTTGCTATGAACCGCGTTATTATTTTCAATAAATAATTTTATATAAGTTTAAGCTATGACAGCTAGTAAAGTTATAAGTAAAGTTTTGAGAGACAAACATTTTTAATAGCATAATTAGTTCGCTTTATTAATATATTGAAAAAAAACGATAAACTCTCTTTTGATAAACTCTCTTTTAAAAATTGTTAAAAAAATAATGATTAATATAAAAAGTGCACATAAATCATAATAAACGAAATATATGATAACTTTCAAAAAAGCTTTAGGAGAATTTTATTATCATTTTTTACATTAGAATCACATATCGATTCTATATGAGACAAAAATGCGCTGTCAATTTTAACAAGATTTTCAATTTCTACAGCATCACAAGAATGTCTTTTGGCATCAGTTTTCTCATCATGATTATGAATGAATGCTGAAACGATGCTCAGAACCCTCGAGGCGATTAATTTGAGAATACCAACATCGCTCTGGAGTTCCAAGATAATCATCAAAATATTGATAATAATATTTCTTGAATAAATCGGAAAAATCTTATTTATCTATAGCAGTTACTGATTTGCTCATATTATATATTACATATTAATTGTTGTTAAAACTTATGCTTTTGTAGATGTTAGTAAAATTTATTATATAAAAATATATTATACTTATTATATATAATTATATACTTTTTATAACATATCTTTTTAAACAGATATATATATATATATATATATATATATATTGGTATATGTAAAATAAAATAAAATACATTCAAGATATTGAGCAAATACTGAGCAAATCCATAGATCTCAGTTCAATTGATCAGATTTTTAAACAAACAAATTGTTACTATATACCGATACAATTGTTATTATTGTGCCGTGGCGCAATTTTGGATTGAAAGTCGAAAACGATCAAGCAAACGTAATTTGATTTACATGGCACATGTTTGCATTTCTCTGATGCATGAATAACATGTACGTATATCATATAGAACAGAGGCAAAAGCAAGATATATAGAGAATATTATTATTTATTTTTCGATTTTAAAGAAATTCAATCTATTGTTAATCTAATTATTTATGTAAAAATAGTTGTTATATGCATCATAAAATGGGAAAATAAATACTGGAAACAGAAAACTAGTATACCCATGCAATATAGGTTTTAATAGCAAATGTTAAATATAATTATAATGTATTAAGATACCTATATAATATCGTACAAATGCTAGTCAGCAAATAGTCCCTAATAAAAAAAGTCCCTAATAAATAAAGTCTCTAAAAAATGTAGACACGAAAAGTACGCGTTTATAATCGATATATACCGCACATATTATTGTCTCTTTTCCGTATATAATTGGTTGACATGAATATTATGAATTCGATGACAGTTTAAGAATAATTCATACATCGTGAGCGAGATGAGTAATAATTATATCTTTATTTGTGAAATTTATTAATTTAATAGATTTAAAATATATTTAAAGATAATGTATGTTTGATTAATGCTCTGATCATACGAATCAAGTGTAGTTAAGTGAATGTTATTGAGTTAATTCATCATTAGCAAGATTTATTATAAAGTAATATTTTAAAGTACCTTATTCAGACTGTTGGTGAGGTAGAGATGCTAAATCATATCTTTAGAAAGATGCAACAAGCTAAGCATATTTTTAAACGATTTATTCTGAAACACTTTTATTTTACACAACATGCAATTATCGATTACAAGCAATAACCAAATAGAAAACTACACTCAAAATTAAACTTATTATATTAACAGTTGCTTCTTAATAATTTGGTTACTGGTAATTTAGTTCAATTTTTAATACAATTCTTGTATAGAATTGTTTCAAGCACCTATTCAAAATTAAAAGGCGAACATATAATATAAATAGTACATGCCTCTTTTAATTCTAATTTCATAGAAAATACATTAATATTTAAAAAAAGCGCAAAGAGAGCAGTATATTTTATTTTTTTACAATTTAATAATATGAATTCACAGAAAACTTTTTGAATATTTGTGTTGTATTCAAGTTTAAAATTAATGTAAAATCTTGAGAAACAAAATAATATTACAAAATAATAATTACAAAATAATATCGAAAAAAGTTCAATAAATAAGAACAATAGTACATATTAAGAAATACAGGAAATATAATATTATATGATATAAAATTTATAAATTGTAGATATTTAATCAGTAATATTAATTAAAGAATAAAAATATAGAGATATTTAAACTTAAGATATTAATAGTTATTATTGAATTTACAATTTTGTAATTAATAATTCGTGGAATATCTTCTTCTTTAAATGAACGTCATTCCGCTAACAGTCATACTTGATTTTGCTTTATGAGAAACTTGATAAGAACGATGAAATCTATTATCAATTGATAAGTCGATTCGACGGTAAGATTAGCAAACGTTACTTTGAATTTGAGCTAAGATCTAGATTTTTAAATTATGTTAAATTATGTTTGACGAGTCTTCTATCTCTTTTATGCGATAGCCTTTATACAAATAATTAATGCAATCACGTGATTCTGTAGAATGTGTTAGTAGATATCATCAATTACATATATCATGCTACACAAATAATGTTCTTGAACATTTATAATTAAATGCTCAGATTCTAATACATAATTACATTCGTTAAAACAAATTTTTACATTGCGGAATATTTAGCACTTTACTAAATTAAGATAGTTGCGTATATATGATATATGAAAAGACGAACTGTATTTATGTATTATTAATGCAATTTCAAAGTAAGTCTTAACTATTGAGAGACATGAAAGGAGAAAATCAACATGCAAACATGTACGCAGCCCATCATTTTATCCATACGAAGGTTAGGATAAACCGAACAAACTTTCCCAGGGATTGCTTCTCAACGGGGCAACGTTTCAGGATTGTCACAAGGTATCTAACCGATAGGTGCTGAAACTTTAAGCTTGCCATCGAGTATAATGGCGTTCGAGCTTCTTCATTATGCAAGCCAATCATGACTGCAACTTCCTTCAAGTCGTTCGTCGTATCAGCCTATCTACATATAACTCTCCATTTATGTGTGTACATGTGTCTCCCTATAATATGTGTATATATATGTATCTTTTATAATGTATATATTTATTATTTATAGTTATATACTATATTGCATTTTTTAAAAAGATCTTAATGCATCTTATAATGATTTTTTTAAACACTTTCTCGAAATTAAAATATTAAAAAGTAAGGTAAAATATGATTTTTTTTTATTTATTAAAATGATGATTCGAATCGTCTTTCATTAGAACAATAACAGTCATATTTTTTGACAAGTCTAGTGAAGTTTAATCGGTAAGTCTATTCCATTCATTGTATTCATTACAATTAATATCACCTAATTATCACCTAATTATTTCAGTTTCAAAATTTCTTTGATGGTAAAAATTTTGATTTTGAAGATTTTGAGAACTTTTAAAATGCATCTAGAATAATTTTTTAACCAAAAAACTAAATTTTGTGAAAAATAGGATATTTAAGCTCCCGAATAATGGTCACATATTATTGAAACAAATGATAAATTAAATAAAAATATATCTAAATATATAAATATTGAAAATACGAAAAAATTTTTTTGCAAAATTTTTGAATTGCAAACTTTTTGAACAGTTTATCATATTTGTTTAGATATTTTATTATATTTTTTCTGGATACAAAATTTTTCGAAAATTAATCTTAAAGTATTAAATAAAAATTGTTTTGACTAATATGATACGTTTGCATATATTCAATCCCATGTCAAATTTATATTTATCAGGCGTTTATATTAAAACTTGTTCGAAACCAGTTTTTAATATATAAGAGAGGTTTTTATATATTATATACCTATTATATATATATATATATATATATATTATATTGTTCATATTTGTGATATGAAAATATTAATTTTTTATCTTTGTAATCATTGATTGTAATTAGTGTTCGTATTTTTCTCTATATTCCGTTCCTATAGATAAGCTAGTAGTAAACCTAGGATTAGATAAACTTGGGATATCGCTTAGGCTTCCAATATCAAGATGTATAGAACGTAAGTAAACCTCAACGCAGCCTAAAGGCAAGACATGTAGCCTACGGCAATTACATGCAAATCTCAGCAAGTTGTGCCTAAAACCTCAACATTGTCATCAACTAGCAGCCACCATCACTGAACAAGGAATGTTGCAAGTGCTATTCGCCGATATAAATAAACGCATAATGCAACAAATCTAATGTAGAAAAAAATAGATCTTGAGAAATAGATCTTAGAACAAGATCTTAAAAGAATAAAAAAAGATATCAATATAATGATCTTTCAGATTAAGAATTGTAACAATAAACAAGAATTCGTCATTTATTTGTACTTGTTAATCTAAATCATTGTGTGATACTGTATATCTTGAGGGCATGTACTCTTCACGTATTTCGCGGTAGGATTGTTTCGCGAAGACGTGGTCGAGAAAATAATTGTTTCTCTTGATTTTAATTATGTTTTATTTCTCCTCGGCTCAGCAGATACAAATTTCATAGTCTGAATGACTATACTAACACAGATTTTTTTTTTGGGAATAAAATAAAAGTCTCACCAAGACAGACTTGTGTCAATTCGCACGCAAAGTAATGCTAATATCTACTTGAACGTCGCGCGGAATTATCAAAACTAAATGGACTATGAAAAATATAGAAAGACTACCGAATAATCATATGTCAAACACTTTACGTACAACTTATAGTTAGATAATTGTTTGATATAGATAAATACTCTCTCTTCTTTCTGTTTTTCTTTTGAATTAATAGATAGTTGACAATAAACTCAATCAATTAATTATCGATACTAGTCGATACTAGTATTTAATATCGCTGCAAATTACAAAAAAAAACACAATAAGTATGTTTAGTTTTCATAGATATGAGTATATTCCTATCACATTCTGGCGCTGAACTTGTTATCATTATTACATGAGTATCATAAACACATATTATCTCGTTAAATTTCCGATCATCGAGGTCGATGTTGATCTACCTTTATCCGTCGTTAATGGCAAATAATATAACACTACGCAATAAAAGCAAGTAGCATGTAGTCTTAATCGGACATACAGTATAAACATTACCGAGCATTTTATAATTAAATTTACTGTAAAATTTTTTTTTGATTATAATAAGTGATCAATATATTCTTATAATAATATTCATTAAAAGTAGAACTTATATTTTGAACTCGTGTGTGATTATGCATGTATATGTGTGTGGGTGTGTATTCGTTTTATGCATGTAATGTTTATCTTATTATCTTACATACGTGTATTATAACGCAAGGTGAGAGATACTCAAACATACATTCCCGTGCTTTCTTACTCATATAAAAATCAATTTTTAGAATTGACTGAATGGATCTATCTTAAGAAATAGTCATGATTTCTTATCGCTTCCTGTTCAGTGCATTTTTATTGATTATTCTTGTCGCTCTAAAACTGGTATTCGCATATAATAATGTGAATATAGAAGAAAACGAAAATTCGAGCGAGATTTCCGCACGATATCGACTACCCAAGAATATCATTCCTATATCATATGATTTATCGATTTACACTCATCCCACTGACGCGGATTATGATGGTCACGTACGAATCATTTTACAAATACTGGAAAAAACAGACTCCATCGTTCTGCACACGGATGAATTAATTATACAACCAAATATATCTTTATCGGAAAAATCAGGTCAATTGATTCCGATTTTATATTACGTTTACGATCAAGAAACACAAATGTTTACGATTAAACTAGTCCATGCATTGGAATCTGCAGAATACACAATAGAACTATTCTTTAAAGGATACATCGCAAACGATGTTTTCGGTTTTTACGCAAGTCTATATGAAGTTGAAGGAAAACTTAGGTAATATTTAAATTCTCAAAACTCTTATATACACATATAGTTAAGAGAATCGTTATAAGCACGGTAATTTCGAAGAAAAATCTATGCAATTGAAAGTTTTTATAAAAATATTAAGAATATTGAATATGAAATCATTAACATCCTCTTGATTATATATTTAGATAATTATTAATACAATATATATTCTGTGTGTTACACAAGTTAAAATACTAGTCTTCTTAGGAAAATTCATGATCTGTCACATTTAATTTCATATATTTCCTATTTATTATTATTATACATTCATATATTGTATATTTTCTATTGTATTTTTTCTATATCTTAATATATTTTATATCTTATATTATATATAGAGTTAATAACAATAAAAAAACAATTCTATTTAAAGATTGTTTATAGTGATAAAAACAAATTCTTGAACAATTTGTACATTTGATTCGAAATATATTGCTAAATTCTTTAGACGAATCGGCGTAACTCAGTTTTCACCCACGTATGCACGTCGTGCTTTTCCATGCATGGACGAGCCATATTTAAAAGCAGAATTTCAAGTGCGAATTGGTCATCATAAAGATCAAAATGCGACAAGTAATACTCCAGTGGAATCTATACGAATGAAGTTAGTATATGTAATTTTTTTAAATAAAATTAAAGTAATATATAAATAATAATAATAAATAAATAATATATAAATAAAATTAAAATAATTTATATTAGATATTAAAAGAGAAATATAAAAACATACAAAGACGAAAATTAAATTGTTGATTCTTACAGAAATGATACTTACTATGTGACCACATTCCGTCGCACGCCGCGAATTTCCACATACTTGGTAGGATGGACAGTGCACAACTTTATCCCGGAACGATCAAGAATTTCAGAGAATTTCAAGATGTGGACAAGAGACTCCATGAAATTTCGCGGATCGATGGCCTTGAATCGCGGCCAGGAAATCTTCTCGGCATTGCAGACATGGTTATCGGTGAAGAGCCCGCTCGAAAAAGTCGATCAATTCGCAATACCAGATTTCAATTTTAACGCAATGGAGAATTGGGGTCTCATCACTTATCGTGAATCCGTAGTATTACATGAAGATGAAATCACGCCGACGAAAATAATGTTGAATGGGTTGACAACGATGGCTCACGAGTACGCTCACACTTGGTTCGGAAATCTGGTGACACCCGAATTCTGGGATGTCGTATGGCTGAAGGAGGGTTTCGCTACATATTTCCAATATTTTGGGGTATCCATAACGGATCCTAATCTGAAAATGATGAACTTATTCGTAGTAGATTGTCTTCAACCGACATTACTTGCAGATTCTGATGATCATATACGTACATTGAACGGACGAGGAGTCGGAAATCGTAGCAGTATTATGGCTACTTTAGATTTCGTTTCTTATAAAAAAGGTGCATATAAATAATCATTATTTTATTTCTATAAATTCTGAGATTCTGAATTCACATTAAAAATATTTTCGCTTAAATATAATATGTGAAATAATTTTTTACATGAAACATTCTTATAAAAAGGAAAATTCTAAAATACATGAACCGAAAATGTGAATAAGATATGAATTAAAACAAAGACTTATTAAAGTATTTTGAAAACACTCTGTATTCAATCATCTGATTTTAATTACAAATGCTGTATCATTAGTTTCTTACGCAATGTATTGATTATATCGTCTTATACGCATATAACAATCTCGCAAAACAGATAAAGATATCTGCCAATGTCATGTGATAATTACTTTTCACAAATGATCATATTTAAATCATATATGCAGAAAATTGATTATTAACAAAATTAGTCACTAAAATATATCTTTATTATATCACATGACATATATGTTTATTCACTTCGTACTTCGTATGAAAATGATTATTTCGGTTATCTTTCTAGATTTCGT
This sequence comes from Camponotus fellah, assembly GCA_030586385.1. Lineage (NCBI taxonomy): Eukaryota > Metazoa > Arthropoda > Insecta > Hymenoptera > Formicidae > Camponotus > Camponotus fellah. Next base: position 202,068 of record JAPIVC010000288.1, on the reverse strand, counting down.
AATTTCGATTAAAATAGCGATGACGCACGAAATCGCAGAAAAATAAATTTAAAATTAATTATATTAAAAAATCAAATAAACGTATTATAAATCAAATTAACGTATATAAAATTGATTTTCTTCTTTTTCTATATAATTAATACTGCAATGAAATATAAAATATTTATTTTAAATTACTTATTTTATATTTATTTTACATTTTATTATACATTTCAACTTTTTATTAGAAAAAGATTTAAAATATATAATATTTATTTTACATATATTAATTATATAAAATAAATAATATTACACTATCTTATTTTCAGCTGCATCCGTAATTCGTATGACCAATCATATCATCGGAAATACAGCTTTTCAGTTAGGCTTGCAGAGTTATTTGCGCGAAATGTAAGTCTATACGAAATGTTTTAAATTCTATTAACCATTTTTTATAACAATATAAAATTGTAAATACGTTCATTATTATTGTAAAAATTGTAATAATCTAATCTAATTTATCTAATTTATCTAATATCTAATTTATTGAAAATGATATTTACCATTTTCTCTCTCTCTCTCTCTCTTTTATTCTCTTTCTCTCTCTCTCTCTCTCTCTCTCTCGTCGATTCTCTTATTAAGACTACTCTACAAAAATACTTATTTTTATTACTAGGTCATATCAAGCAGTATTTCCATTCGATTTATATCGACACTTGCAGACTGCGTCAGATAAATCAGGACAACTACCCAAGAATTTAGTCGTAAAAGATATCATAGAGTCCTGGGCAAATCAACCGGGATATCCCTTGGTAACAATTACACGAAATTACACCACGAAAATTCTTTTCGCCTCGCAAGAACGATTTTATCTGAGCCACCATGCAACGCAAACGGACAAATCTGGTTGGTGGATACCGTTGACTTTTGTAACTGAAGAATCAAATACCACATTTGATCGAATCAATACTGCAGCATGGTTGGAGCCTCAGGTCAAGAACGCGATAATTGGTTCTTTAGAATCGAACTCATGGGTGATTTTCAACGTTCAGCAAATTGGATATTATAGAGTCAATTATGACGAGAATAACTGGAAGATGCTTATCGATTATCTCAGATCAAAGAACTTTAAAAAAATACACGCAATAAACAGGGCTGCACTTCTAGATGATGCCTTTAATTTAGCTAGAGCCGGTTATGTGAATTATTCCATTCCATTTGATATTGCGATGTATCTTATTCATGAAACCGAGTACGAACCGTGGGTTGCTGCGATAAATAACTTTAATTTTCTCAATCATATTCTCGCTAGCTCGCCGCGAGTACAACAACTTTTTCAGGTAAGTGATTATTTTTTTAAACATTGAATCAGCAATGAATTTTAATTTAATTTAATAATTTGATATAATTTCTAGGCCTATGCAAATCATTTACTTAGATCTATATACCATTTACTGAGCTTTATCGAAAATCCAACAGATAATTTAATGATAAAATTACATCGTGAATTAATCTTATCAGCTGCATGTTCAGTTAACAATATCCACTGTCTAAAGAAATCAAAAATTTTATTTGATGCTTGGATTTCTACATCGGAAAAAAGGTATAACTGATTACTGACAATTCTGATATATATTATATTGTTTAGAATATTACAATTATTTTGTTATGACGACGAATAGATATTAATATTACAATACTTGGACGTACATAAATAAATAGAACAGTTTTTTAAAATTGTTATACCTTATCTTCTCTATTTTACAGTAAATAATTTTGTAAAGTACACTGCTTTTTAAGAAAATAATTAATTTCTTAAAAAAATTTTTTTTATATAATATATTTAACATATAAACATAGAATATCAATTCTTTTAAATTATATCTTATTTTTTCTACATAATAAACATTCTCGTATATTTCCTTTCCTCGAAAAAGATAATCGATTAATAACACACTTTTTATAATAATTTCACATATACACAGAATATCAGCAAATCTCAAGAGTTTCGTATATTGTGCGGGCATTCGCGTAAATGATGATAATGTTTGGTATACAGTTTGGAATCGATTCCTCTGTACTGATTTACATACAGAACAAGAGCTCTTGCTAAATGCACTTGGATGTACTAAAAATCCACAATTAATTAACAAGTAGGTTTCAATCAGATTATGCATATAAACGTACATATTTAACATCAAATTCTAAATTTATCGATTTCTAGATATCTTAATATCTCCATAACTTATGAATTCGATATCCGCAAACAATACAGGATGATGATAAATAACGCTGTTTTGAATGGGAATCCCGAAAATGTGAATTATGTCATCGATTTTATTCACAATAATTTGCATACAATTCTAAAATTGTATGTATTATTTATTTTTATTTCTTTTATTACATACATAACATATGAATTTATTTGATCAGAATTTGTAATTCGAGAGTCGACAAAGTATTATTATATATTATTGTTATTATATATTTATTATATTATTTGTTAAAATGAGATAAATATTTGATTGCGTATATTTATATGAATATAAATTTCCATAAAAATATCAAGCTCAATTAAAATCTTTTATTTTATGTTTGCTAAAAGAGAAATACATAATAATATATTTTTTACTTATTTCTTCTCGCAATATTAATTGCAATGTTCAAAATCAATTTGGTAATATTTTCTCTTTGTTTTTACAGAAGAGGAATAGATTTCTTAAATAAAGTGCTTACTGCTATAGGAAATAAAATTATAACTGAAGTTCAATTAAACAAGGTATTATATATATATATTTAAACATTAAATTTAATTAATATTTAAACATTAAATTTATTCAATATTAAGTTAACATTAAGTGTATGTATATATATATATATTTATATATCCTATTTAATGTATTTATTTGGAAGAGAGAGAGAGAGAGAGAGAGAGAGAGAGTGTGTGTGTGTGTGTGTGTGTGTGTGTGTGTGTGTGTGTGTGTGTGTGTGACATATAACATTTTTTATATTATTTTTACTGATGTATTTATTACATTCACTATTATATGACTAAAAACGATAACGATAACGTGGAAATATAATGTTCATAATATTACAGTTTCGCATTTTTGTTGACGAGAATATAGAAAATCTAGGATCAGCATTGATCTTAGCAAGAAAAGCCATAGCGATTTCTGAGGCATCCATAACATGGATTAATAAATTTTCACCTGCAATCGAGAAAGCACTATTATTTAATTAATTATTTAAAGTTATATTAATAGAGTACATTATATTATACATATAATGTACTGTATAATATACTATATTAAATATAATAGTATACTGTATTACGTAATAGATATATGTATACACATTGTTATTTGTAATTAAATCTAAATAAATATACGTTTGCACAGAAACACATAAAAAAATCCTCATGAGATTATACTTAAAAATTATATTTCAAAATTGCATTTTGTATTAATCTGTTGTACCGTTATATATTGTATTAATATGCTAATTTTCAAAACTATTAAGTTTATAAAATGTTAACACGATACTTAAAAAACGAGCGAATAAGAGCCAAATGCAGATGGTAGTGCGTAAATTTCTTAACCATTAATTGTTCACGAAAATTTTAACGTGCATAAGACATATATACAAGGCATACATTTTACTTGGTGTATATACCAAGATATAGATTCTCATTTTTGAGAATTCTGTAAAACCTTCTTTACCTCCCTGAAGAGATGTAGACAAAAAAAATATCGGGGCGAAGTCGCTGAAGTCCGCGTTTGGCTCTTATTCGCTCGTTTTTTAAGTATCGTGTTATTACATACACCCGAATTCTTTATCAATTTATTTAAAATTCACGCAGAGCTAAAAAGGATCGCGTTCTCATTATTTCCATAGATTAATAAATAGACGAGAGAAGTATCGGTGTAGGGCTGAATAGCTCAGTGGTAAGAGCAATCGCCCGACAAGCGAAACTCGGGTTTGATTTCCGATTCAGCGACTTCGCTTCGATATTTTTCTTGTCTACATCTCTTCAGGGGGAGTAAAGAGAGTTTTATAAAATTCTCAAAAATGAGAATCTTGGTATATATACCAAGTAAAATACATTATAATACAATATAAATTATTATAATGAAATAAAGGTCCGTTAGATAAAATCAATAAGTTAAAAGACTTCAAGGACCAACGCAATGGTGGAATATATGCAAAAATAGAACGGTTATTACAATTTAATAAACCATATGAAAATCAATAACAAATAAAATAATAACGGTCCGCAAATGATAAATCAAAACAATGATATGACAAAAGGCTTAGGACCAAGGCGTAGGGTCCATCTGCTTACTTTTCATATTTTTTATATTTTAATTTTATTCTTTTTTTATTTATTCTTCTTTTGTAATCTGCGACATTGATAAGGATCCATAACGGATCGAAACGTGCGTTTGTCTTGAATTTTTTGTATTAAAGTCGACTAGATCTATTTTTATTTACTTTTTACTATCTTTAGTCTCTCTGATTTATCTGTTCGTACTGTCACCCTACGCCTTGGTCCATATGAAAATGTTTATTTAATTTAAATGTTAAATTGTGTTTAACTTACACTCCCTCCGTGTGATTTTTTAATTTGAGATTACTTTCAATTTAGAGACCGGTATGTAATTTTTATTAGATGAATTTTAGTTTTACATTATACGAAGAATTTTCTTATTAGTTAGTTTTAATTTTTGGATTGTTTGTTAAATTATATATTGCTCAGTCTATTTTTTCTTTTCTTTTTTAGAGTGTCACCTTAATTAAGGCTTTAATTACATACATTAAAGATCATAAAGTTTCCAACTGGTCATTGATTTATGCATTTTTGACTGCTTTCTTTTTTAATTTAGAAATAAGCGTGGACTTGTGTATAGGATTTCCGTTTTGTTTTTGTTTTCGAAGGGAGCAGCATGTTCTCTGTGGTATACTGAGAATATGGAGCGTGGATTCGGCTTCCGATTATTACCGTTAATGCGTTGCGCTCTTTTTTAATTGATTGTTTGAATTATCGGTTATTTTGCGTATTTTTGCTTCTGACTTTTTTGACTTTTTAATTCCCATTTATTTTGATTTGCGTTTTTTTCGAATCTTATTTACATTTTACTAATGACTGTTAATTTTATTTTTATTTTTATGTTTATCACTCACTTTGTTATTGGACAATGAAAAGAATCCGAATTGAATTGAAACGCAGCGTTTGTCATGTTTAAATTAAATAAACATTTTCATATGGTTTATTAAATTGTAATAATCGTTCTATTTTTGCATATATATCCACCATTGCGTTGGTCATTGAAGCCTTTTAACTAATTTTTATTAAAATATATGTATATATGCCTTGTGCACGTTAAAATTTTCGCGAACAATTAATGTTTAAGAAATTTACGCACTACCATCCGCATTTGATTATTATTCACTCGTTTTTTAAGTATCGTATTATTAATTACATAGAGCCGAATTCTTTTATCAATTTATTATAAAATGTTATTTCATAAAAAAAATTCAAATATAATCATACATTATTATAAAGTACAATATTTTAAAAATTATATATTATTTATAAAACATAGGACGTAAAGATTATTTATTGCTTATCAAGATATAATGTGTGATAACATCCCGCATATATAAAGTATATAGTATCAAGTATATATAATTAGAATAATTTGAATTAATGTTTAGATATATTAGACTTCAATAAAGCAAATTTATTAAATTTTATTTAAATAAAATTTTTATTTAAATAAAAATAATTTTAGTAAAAAGAGATGGAGTATTTACTCAACAATTTTAGTGAACATATAAGCATTCGTAAACTTTAAATAATAAAAGAGAAGATTATTAAATATTATTAAATATTAAATATTATTTAATATTTAATAAATATTATTATTATTAAATATTATTTATTTATTAAATATTATTAAATATTATTTAAGGTTTAATCTGATATCAATTATCATGATTTGATATCAATTATTTGTGCATGAAACAAAAAATGTATTACTTAAATTGATTACTTAAACAATTATCAAGAATTATATCTAATCAATTATCAACATTGCTATATAATTGTTTCATTTTCTCATTTTTTTATATAAAATTGATAAACATTTATACAAACATCATATATATAAATCTTTCCTCGTTACTTATAATTATTATTTTTAATATGTCAATTTATGTATTTGTTTGCACGTTGTTTGCATCTTTTTTATATATTTTATACTTTGATTAAAATTTTTAAATATAATTACAAAAATTTTTTTTATAAATTTTTTTATACACTTTTTGTCTTATACATAAAGTATAATTTTATTAACAAATTTTTTTATTTATATTTGTGTTTTAATACTATAGAGAGATACATACACATATAACTCAGCAAAACTTTTATTTTAGAATATTGTAGAATAAACAGAGATACATATAACGCAACAAAACTTTTATTCTAGAATATTGTAGAATATTCTGTGAATCTGAATTACATTGTTTACAAGTTTACTGTGTTGATGAGCCTGGATTTATCCATTTTTTTTCCTTTTAGGAAAATATATCATAGATAATGATTAAAAAGTTGTAGGAAATCTTATTACATGCGAATATTTGAAAATGTTTTATATACATATGTAATTAATAAAATTAACAAACTATATTTAATAAATTAATAAACTTAAAAAGAATCATAATTTTATATCATTAATAATTGACTATAACTATAATTATAATTACATTTTAATTTTACGAATAAAATATTAATTATTATTATAATTAGAAAGAAGAGTTTTCGGAAATACTAGTAATCTATTTTGCAAATCTATAATAAAATATAATAAAAATATAATAGAATTTTCATAAATTATTCCAATTCTTGATTAAATATTAGTACTAGTCATATCGATGCTGGAGAGATTTTGAAACAAATTATTTTAATTTCTCTCACAGCAAGATTGAAAATTAAAAGGTCTCATTATTTAATTAACCTTCAGATTATGCATTTCTTATCTTAATGTTGCTATAGAATAGCCAGGAATTGAACTTTTCGCTTTTATATTGACTGTTTTTTACGATTTGATTCCAAAATTTCGCGTTTTACCTATTTTCCATTATTTTGACTTAAATTCTAGATGAAACGAAATATCGACCCTTATTATTCATAATTTGTGACTGAAGAGGGTCCAAAAGGGATCGAAACGTTTGGTTTTTCAAAAATTATAGACTTTTTAAAAATTATTAAATTTTTGTCACGCATTACCACCTGTTCTTTACTTGGTCTAAAATAGCCTACTTTATTATTATTATTATTGAAAACTAAAATTAATATTTTGTTTATAAAATTTGAATATATGAAAAAATAAATGGGTCGAAAGAGATATCGCTAGCGATTATTTTACAAGGCAAACGCTTCCAGTTCGTTTCAGTTTGTACAATGCGATTCGTTTCGTGGAACCTTCTGCAAGGAGAATAAATCGCTATCGCGGACTATATTATAGTTTAATACCAATGCCTTCTGCATTTATTGTTAAATATGTGCCCAAATAGACGAAATAATATGAAAATCAGGCAAAAAACGAAATTTTGCGATGAATTTTGAGATGAAATTCACGATTTGAGAGCGATTTCGCGTTTTGTCGCGCCATAAAATCTTGCTCAAAAGATGTTGGCATGCATAAAAACAGAAATACAACTTCAGTCTGTCATATTTTGATGAAATTCGCGTTTTTGCTTAATGCGAAAAGTTTAGTTTCCTAATAGCTTTTCAAACAATAACTCATCAAATATTTTATTGAAAAAAAAAGATATTAAAAAATATTCAAAGTTTTCTTTTTCAAATTAACATAAACTTTTTTACTTATATATATATATATGAAAGAAAATTTATTTATAATACAAAAACAGGAAATTTTATAATAATTTTACAAGTTTATAATGAATCAATGCGACGTTTAGCTTCAGTAATACCGTTACTTTTCACGAGATGTACGATAAAAAGTAGGATTTCTCTGTGATATCTCTGATCTGGCTTGGCATTGATTGGCTGGATAACAATGTATTTAAGTTATCGCATTATCAGCGTTGTCACTGTCCAGGAAATTTTCGAGTTCGGAATAGTCTATTTAGCAATCATACCCCGAGTATAATACTGCTCCGACTGTCGTGATAAGATTAAAAAAAGGCAGCGATATTTTTTGCGATACGTCTTACTTGCCTTATAAGGCGCCGAATTTTGGCTTGACAGTCTTTCAATAAAATCTTGCCTCTGCGGGGACGTAGCATTGACCCGCACGGCTCTTCATCTTTAATTAGTTTTAAGGTACGTTATTTTAATCTTATTAAAATCGAAAAATTCAGTTTGTGTAAAAGGATATTGATCTTATTACAAAAGAAGAGAAGTGTGTGTATATGAAATTTTTTATATTGTACAACGATTTGTGTGTGACTTTTCGTAGCAATCTGCGATTATATGTATGTGTCATTTTTAACAATTTATTAGTAAATTATATCTAGCATATATCATATTTATGATTTAACATAATACATTATTGGAAATAATATTCTAATAATTTGACTCGTAAAAATTAAAGTAGATGAAAATAAAAAATCAAATTTATTTTTTTAGAACACACGCAATAGAGTTTATTTTTTTAAAATAAATAATAAATATAAAAATAACATTTTTTCTATTAATAAAACTTATAGTATGAATAGATGTTTCTTAAAGAGTTGTGTATATTTTGTATATAATTTAGATTTATAACAGTTAAAATATATACACATTTCCTTTTTTTAAATGTTTTTTTCTTCTTTTCATTTTGTTAATTTCTTATTTAAAACGGAGTTATTAAGTTATCATTAATAAGTTTCGAGAATCTCACTTATTATATGAATATTTATCTCATTTATTATATGAATATTTATTCAAATGATTTCCGGAAATCAATGAAGATTATACTTCTTTTTTACATTATTACATCAAAACGTCAATACTATATGTATGTACGTTTATTATTATTTATTCACATTTTTTAATTATAATAACAGGTTGGATCGTACAAAATTTATCCATTTATAGCAAATATTAATGATGAGATATCTGCTGCCATTGATTCTTGTCCTGGCAACTTGCTGGGCAGGCATTCCTATTCCTGAAAGTGTAAATCCCCAACCAATTCAGGAAATTTCAGACGACTACAGATTACCGAAGGATGTCATACCTATTAATTATGTCATCGAATTAACACCGTATCTAGACACAAAGGATAAAAAGAACTTTACTTTCGACGGATATTCTGAAATCAATCTGGAAATTAAGAAAAATAATACTAAAACTATAACATTTCATGCTAATAAGCTTAACATATTCAATGTTAAGTTGAACTATTCTGGAAAACTAATAGATATTATAGATAAAGAAATAGAAATAAACGAACAAAAGGATTTCGTAACACTCCATTTAAAGGAAGAACTTAAAATTAATTCTACATTAAAAAATTCTACATTAAAATTATTTTTAAATTTTACTGGAGTGTTAAACGATAATTTACGTGGATTTTATAGAAGTTCTTATCAAGATGGAAACGAAACAAGGTGAGATAATAATTATATACAAAAGCTCCTATTTAAATCTTCTTTAAGATTAATATTCTTTTTTTAAATTTACATATATAATTTATATATATATATATATATATATATGTATATATATGTATATATATGTATATATATATATGTATATATATGTATATATATGTATATATATATATATATATATAAAACTTAATATATTTTATATATACTATATCTAAATTCAGAAGATAATGATTTCAAGCAAATGTTATGTTACCAATTCTATAGTAATTTAAATATTTTCTTTTTATATAGATTTTTCTAAAAACCTTTCGTCACAGAAACCGGATGATGAATCCTATTTGTATTTATATTTGTAGGACAATATTAATTCAAATCTTTACTAATAAATTAAGATTAGATAAATTAAGATATAAAATAAATATTTTCTTTGAAACAAATAATTTTGTTTTAATAGACACATGCATATGAAATAAAGTAGAAAATTATCTTTTTGCAATAATGCAAACATCTATATGTTACAGATGGCTCGCAACAACTCACTTCGAGCCAGTAGCCGCGAGACAAGCATTCCCATGTTGGGATGAGCCTGCATTAAAGGCAACTTTTAACATTACTATCAATTATTCCACAAATAAGAATTATCACGCACTCTCGAATATGCTTGAGAATGAAAAAAATGGAACGACGATTTTTCCGCAAACACGAAAGATGTCCACCTATCTCGTGGCCTTTGTAGTTTCGGATTACAAAAACATCACAAATAAAGAAAAAAACTTTCGTGTTTGGACAAGACCCAATGCAATCAACAGCACAAATTTTTCATTCGATATCGGGCAGGAAACATTGAAAGTATTACATGATTTCACTGGCATCGACTATTACACGCCAAAAAATATCTTAGGAATAAAAATGGATCAAATTTCAATCCCAGATTTTGCAGCTGGTGCTATGGAGAATTGGGGTCTTGTGACTTACAGGTAATATTGGTCAAAGATTATTAATCAAAAATATCAAATGCTTAAACGTCATGCAATTAGTACAAAGTCCATAAGTGCTTCAGTTTAATTGAACGTGCAAAATTTCAACAGATTACCTTATCTATCGATCTTTCAATCTTATCATATTAAAGTACTCTTATCAATTCTGTATAGGATATAAAAATTTTCATTGTACAATTTTTTATATTTTTCTAAATAAATATGTCAATTATTTTGTATATTATATGGTTTTTATTTACATTCTAGTAAATTTTAGTTATCATTATGAACTTTATTACTAGTGCATCACTAAAATAACGTTGTTTCTTGCTGTTTCTTTTTAAGAGAGTCTGGGCTTCTTTATACTGAAGGCAAATCAACTACGCAAGACAAGCAAGCTATAGCGAAAGTGATAGCTCACGAATTCTCTCATCAATGGTTCGGTGATTTAGTGACTTGCGATTGGTGGGATTATATCTGGCTAAACGAAGGATTTGCCACCTTCTTTGAATATTATACAACCGAACAAGTTGTTCAAAACTTGGTAAGTATAAATATTTTATATATATATATATATATATAATTGAATTATAGTAATATTAAAAATTTAATGTGCACTATAAAAATTCTGGATAGATTCTCAATTGAAGTAATGTAATTAATATTAAGAAAATATTGAATATATTAACATGTTTATATTAATAAGAGATAATAATTTATCTTTTATGCCAATCATAATTTATATCAACATTATAATCGATTTATTTTACACTGCTTTGCAGAATCTTTTAAAGAGAGAAATATTTATGTTAGCAAAAAAAACATCATAAGATTATAAAAGTGTAATAGAAAGACAGTGAAACTGCTAACTAATTTAATGTTTTTCTAAATTGCAGTTTAATGAGTCCTGGCGTCTTATGGATCAATTTGTTATCAAGAATTTACAAGCATCTGCATTCGTTGTCGATGCAACTATTAAAACTCGTCCATTAAATCCTGATGTTAGTGTGAAAACTCCTGCTCAAATCAATAGTTTGTTCGATGATATTGCTTATAAAAAAGGTAAGAGAGTTTTTTATTTTATATTCAGCAATAAAAATAAAAATAATAATTATTATTCTAATTTATTTCATTCATTTTTACAGGCGGTTCTATTCTTCGGATGTTACAACAATTTTTGACAGAAAATATCTTCCAAAACGGACTTCGTCGTTATCTGACTAAAAAGTAAGTCATACATTATGTTATATTATACATTCTTAATAATAAAAGAGACGTTTTTAAATATATATATTTACATTTATATTATGTATAAAATTATAATTATTTTTATAATTACATATATTTGTGTACTAATTGAATACAGTCTTATGTGCTGCACTTTTAAATTATCTTATTATTTATTTTCTATTACCATCACATGTCAAAATATATTTAATTTTAATTAATTTAAATTTAAATTTAGTTATTAATGTAAAGCTATTAAATAATATTAATTACGTTTATAATAATTTTATATATATATCACATTATATAACATTATATAGCATTATATTATTCTAAAGGATATATCCTTAATAAAATATAGCATTATATTATTCTAAAGGATATATCCTTAATAAAATATAATAATTTTTTAAATTTTGTAGTCAATTTACATCTGTTACACCCCATGAACTCTTTGAAGCCTTTAATGATAAAGAAATTGACAAAGTTTTACCGGATAAAACTCCGCTTACGGACGTTATGGACAATTGGTTAAACAAATCTGGATATCCTGTTGTCACGGTTAACACTACTTCAAAATCTAAATTTAATCTGACACAAGAGCGATTTTTCCTGGTGAAACCAGTGAAGGAGGATACAACTCAATGGTACATACCCATAACCTATGTCGAAGAAAAAGCACCCAATGACATACAATCACTCTGGATGATACCTGAAAAACAAACAATTGTTACAATCAAAAACGATTCAAACTGGATACTTGTCAATAAGAATCAAACAGGTACGCATGCATTGATATACCACTGTTTAATCTTTACCTTAAATATAACGTATAATGTCAATTACATTGATTCAATTCTTCTAATAACTGATATAATTGTGATTATTTTATTATATGTATATTATCTTTATAAAAACAAAGAATATATAAAGATTATGATAAAGGGTGAGGCATATTCTCGTAATTGTAAAAATAGTTTGTACTATATATCCGTTGCTTTAAAATACATAAAAGCAGATGTTTTTGTATACTTTATGCACTAAAAAATATATTTTAATCATTTAACAAAACATATTTGATGTACGTACTTTAACATTGCCATTATCATTAATATTAATATTTCGTGGAATAATAAAATTGAATAAAATGTGTGACAATAAAGTATAAAAAGAAATAATATGATTTATTTAAATTATCATATGTTATCATTAGATTATTTTGATAATTATCGTCATGAGATAACGTAGATAAATTTATAAAAACAATAAAAAACGTTGATACGAAAAAATTTATGATAATATTATTTTGCAGGATATTATCGCGTGAATTATGATGTCGCAAATTGGAAGAATCTGGCGAATTATTTAAATACAGATTCTTTTAAAAATATAAGCAGTACTAATCGTGCCCAATTGATTGACGATGCATTAAATCTCGCGCGAGCGGGACATTTGCCGTATAAGGTCTCTTTACAGATTATAATTTATCTGTCAAAAGAAAACGATTACATACCATGGTATGCGGCTGTTAGGGCATTTGATTATCTGGACGGTTTATTATACGGTTCGAAATTTCATAGCCAGTTTCATGTAAGTTAAATATGAAGAAGTACGCTTTCAGTCTTACTTTCTCGTTTGCCTTATAAATCTTAATAATGCAAGAAAAATATATTTGTGAGCGCGCGCTCTCTTTATCTCTTTTCTCTCTCTCTCTCTCTCTCTCTCTTTCTCTCTCTTTCTGTTTGTCTCTCTTCTCTTAATACGCTACTGAATTTCAGGGTTTTGTTGCTCAAAAAATAGCAACTTTCACAGAAGCAGTTAATTACACGAACCCCAATGGTACGCATGTAGAGAAATTAGGTAAAGTATTAGCATTAGATACCGCTTGTAAATACGGAATGGAAAACTGCGAGAAGTTCGCTCAGAAAGAACTTAACGAATGGTTAGATGATCAAAAAGAAAAGAAAAAGTAAGTGTAAAAATTTAGAATAATTTCGTTTCGTAAATCTATAATTACGATTGCTATAAGCAACGATATATGTTTTCATTGCAAAGTCACTGTACAAACATAAACTGCAAATTATTATTATCTAATGATGCATTTTTTTAATATACAATATATATATTTTCTTCCGATGCAATTATACAAAAGAATCTATGAATTTACAAATTCTCTATTGCAATATTATGTGAATAAATATGTACAATTGTAATCATGATTAATTACGAATTTATAGACTCTTACCAGACTTGAAAAATGGAATTATTTGTGCTGGATTGCGAAAAGAGAACGAGAAAACATGGGACAAAATTGTAGAAAAGTATAAAAATAATGAAGAAGATCAGTCGAATATTCTCTTTGGCCTTGGTTGCGCATCCAAAGACATTGCAAATAAATTCCTCAATTCAACTATTGAAAAAGACCCTATAATAGATATTTTCTCTGCAATGAATACGATAGCTGATAGAAATGCTGAGGCTTTTGAGATTCTTCTAAATTTCATTAATGCACACATCAAAGAAATCCAAAAAGCGTAAGTTGTTTTCCGTTACTTAATTTGATAATACAATATTATAAACACAAAAATTAAATATAATGTATAATGTATAATGGTTTCTTTTTACAGAGATAAGGATAATACGAAACTTCCCACTCTCTTTAATAAACTTGCCAATAAGGTTTCGTCTTCTGAGCAATATGTAAAGGTAAAATATCATCCTTATAATCTATTACGTTTTCTTAACAGATAATTAGCCATATAACATATATTTTTTGGAAAAACTTAATCTATTATTTTAAATTTAATAATTGCATTAGACATACACTATATTATATAATATGAATTAATTTTTATTATATTTGCAATATAATTTAACTAATCTTATATCTAGAACTAACATTGGGAAATGATTCTTTTATGTCAGAATTTTATATTGTCTTCAATTTGAACTTTTTTTTAAACAGTTACATGTGCCATATGTGAATATTAGAACGCGATAATATATCTTTTGTGTAAATAAATTTCAGTAATTAGAACTTACGAGAAGTTCCATTTCTATCTTATCCTTGATCGCGCTTGTATCTTATCTAAGAGTGGATTGATTAGATATTTCACAATTTCGTTAAATATTGCATCTCTAACATATAGCACCATTAATTACGCACCATCTTAAAAATTCAATAACATCGATATTGATGGGTCTACAAGTTTTTTATATAAAAATATTTTTACATTTCAGCTATCAGAAGCCGTACACGAACATTTGGAAGAGGTCGAAAAGTTTACAGGATGGGACAGTGCATTAAAAAATCTTGCTTGGATTAAATCCTATCAAGAAGAAGTTGGGAAATTTATCGAAGAAAATATTAAGAAGCAAGAAAATACAAGCTCTGCAACTTCCTTTACTTTGGCATCGTTCCTTGTGATTATCCCATTACTACTCGCACGATTCAACTAGAAATACATAGAGAAAAACATAGTATATTTTGCACAATTCATTATGGTATTGAATGTCTCTAATCGATTCAGTTATATTCAATCATAATATCTCAAATCGATGCCATGTAATGTCATTTTTTTCAACTTCTAATATTGAAACAATGATATGTCCATTGTTAAGTCATTCTTGCACTTGATTTCGTAAACGAGAAAAAATGAAATGTATCACAGATATTTTGTATTATATATTATCTCAACAACTCGTCATATTAATTAAAATTTTAAATTATCATCATATGAAAGACTATTATAATTTATGATATATGAAAGATACGTTTTTGCGACAATTCTGTTAAGTTTCACCACAATAGATATCACAATAATTATAGTTAAATTATAAAAAATTTAAACACAGGTTTTTATTTTATGTACGAAAAAATAACACCAGTTAATTGAGAAATATATAATATAGATATATAAATGTGTGCATAATTATGTAAATATCTTGCATATGCTGATTATTATTTATAGCACTTATATAATATAAGTTTTACATAATTTATAGTTATTTATAACTGAAATAAAAAGAAAAAAAAACGAAAAAAAAATAGTAACGTTTTTGTCAAATTTTAATAGATATAAAATCGAATTAAAATATCTGCGAACATTTTCATGAGATATTATTTGAATTTAATCAAGAAATATTGCAATACCTCGATTGATTGTCACATATACTTTTTACCGTTATAATTTAATTTCAAACTGTTTCTAATATAACTTTAATTTAATAAAAGATCATTTTTTATTTGTTGTTTATTACTTTGAAAGATAAAAAAACGCACATATCTCTGATATAAAATATACAATTTTTATTATTATGTAATAATAAAATTATGTAATGTAATTATAAAATTATATTTATACAACTATTTTACATAAAATACATTGAATATCTTTAAAATAGTAAATAGTAATAAATAAGAAAAAACACTTAGTTGTGTTAGAGATAATGATAAAAACTTATATTTTGTACGCTATTAATATTTGTAATATTAACAGCAGTTATAAAATATATTAAGTGGCTTTTATCATTATTTCTAACACAACATCTAACAGCGCATACATAACTCACTCATACTCTGCCGTTTTATAATGCAAGAAGCAGAGGTCAATAACATAAATTATTTATATGATAGGCACGTTTAAAATACAATGGATGATCGTCAAGTCTCCGACAGTTATATCAAGTATACAAGGTAATGGAATGTCACAAATGATTAGATTCATTTCGTAAGATTCGATTCACTTCGTAAGTCGAAGTAGTTTATTATCGAATAGTAAGGCGAGTTAGTTATCTAACAATAAGTGTGAAACTGTTAGTTTCTAACAATAAGTGTAAATTGTTGCAACGTTTCGCGATTCGATCTTGAGGATTATTTGTGCAAATATACAGATAGCATGAAGGTAATATTAATCATATATATATTGATAACAATAAAAAATTGATTGTAGTGTCGACAAAAATTATATCTCACCAACATTTTGCTACGTTTTCAACGTTCGAATTGTCACGAATTCAGTTTCAAATATTAATATAAGAAATATTCTTGCTACGTACACAACAATATCAATAAGAGCTAGTAGAAGAGAGAAAGAGAGAAAGAGAGAAAGAAATTTTGTATCATATAACTATAAAAAAGGAAAATATACTGTCATAAATATCAATTAAATTGAAACAAAATCGTGGTGTATTATATATATATATATATATATATATATATATATATATATATACACACACACATATACAGATATATAGATCACTCACATTGTATACATTTAAAATATATGTATATATATTTTTTTCTGTTTACTTTTTCAAAAATATTAAAATTTTATTTTACTTTTTTATATCTTTTTTTTTTATTTAGAAATTAGGATCGTTCAAAATTTCAAAAAAAATATGTGAGACTGGCTTCCGCTTGGTTTGTCACATCCAGGTTGCACATACATTATGCTGAAACGGATATAGACAGATTATTTAATATATACATAAAAAATCCACTTGAAAAAGATTGACGGAATGCATTACATGCATCATAATTTTGTAAATTATTCCTTCAATTATTTTTCGATGTTTGATTTAATTGCGTTCTAAATTACAAAATCGAGACGAAAACAATGACATAAACGCGCTTAACAATATAACATGTCGCTTTGTTAAAGCTGAAAATAATCTTTTGGCGATATTAAACAATAAATACTTTTAATTCTTTTGAGTTTATTGATATCAATAATATTAGATATTTTGAAATACATCCGGATTAAATAATATCATGAATAATAATAGAATTAAATAAATGTAAAATAAAGAAAAAAGATAAAATACAAAAAAATAACACAAATGTAATTCACACAGTTTGAATTTTATCATAGATAAAATAACAATCAGGTGTATATATAAAAAGTCACTCGATTCCCGGTTGGAAAATTTTGTTTGTGTCGCAATCAAATAATTCTATAAATAGATTTTTCATATAATTATATACTTATGAATTACATTATATACTGTCAAATAAAAAAATGTTTTTATTTAATATACTTGCGCGATTATTATAAACTGATCTTCCGTACCATTTTATCGATCTTTCTATTGCAAACAATCATAATAGCTGCACAAGATTTATATTATTTTTTATTCACACAATATCTCTCTCTCTCTCTCTCTCTCTCTCTTTCTCTCGAAATGCACTTAATGTGATGATAAAAACACTGAAATTGCAATTTGTATTGTATTATTTTTTTTATGAAAATGTTTGTGCAGATATTTGAAAGGAGATTTGGCATGGCGATTCTGAAATTATTTATGAATGTTGGTCTAATATTTACTGCTACAGCGGCTCTTCCTGTTGACGCAGATTCCAGCAATGATACACATGTGATTAATTACCGTTTACCAGACAATGTAGCTCCGCTGCATTACAATATTAAGTTAATACCATATATTGAGGAAAGTAACTTTACCTTTGAGGGAGAATCTGCCATCAATATCACTATTCGTCATGTAACGCAAAATTTAAGTTTGCATACACTGGAATTGACAATCGACAATGCTTCGACATCGTTATTCGACAAGGATGGCATTGTCCATATGCCGACAACGAACAGTTACGATTTTATTACACATATTTTAGTACTATATTTTGATCATGAACTATCACCTGGAAATTACACTTTAAAGATGCGATATGTCGGTATCTTGAACGACGACTTACGTGGCTTTTTCAGGGTATCTTATATTAATGAAAAAGGAAATTTAAAGTAAGTAAATATTAATCTTTGATAATTCTTTCTAATGTTATATATATTGTTATTTTAGCATTATTTATTATTTATTTGCTACTTTTGCCATTATTATCGCAAATAATATTCATGTATTTCAAAAATATTTTGATGCGTAAAACATTTTTTTAATGGGATAAACTGCGTGCAAAATGCGTGTCTGACGTGTCACATAAATTATAATAAATTTTATTTAAGTTAAAATATTAATATTAATATAATAATATAAATAATAATAATTATAATAATATAAAATTGTAATGATAAATTTTATTTTATTTAAATAGTAAATATGAAAAATTATTTTGACATATATTATTTAGAAAAATATAATTTTATATGTTATTAAATCTCACAAAGATATAACAGATCTGACAGATATAAAATTTAGAATCTCTGGAAAAATTATGCATGCGCATTCTGACACCCATGTTAAGATCTTTAATTTATATTAAAATATATATGACTTAATAAATGAAATAGCTTGATGTCATAATTTGGTAATTTGTATATAAATATTTTAGACATATATCTATATAATATTACGTATGCCTGTTACAAAGTAGCAATATTTCTTTACATTTTTCGTAAAATTTTCGCCTAAAATATTTTTTTTAAACTTTTAATTAAAAAAATAATTTGTGAGATCATACATCGCATAGGTATGTTTAATTATTGTAACAAAAAAATATTAAACATTTTTTCAAGAAGCACATTTTAGGAAATTTTATCACTTTATTCGATTATTGATAATATGTCACGTTCAGACTCTACAAAAGTGTCACATTATCTAAACATGAGTCATAAATCACATTTACGTGTTTCTACACTTAAGTATTTCACTTATTCTCTTTCATAGTAACAGAAAATTTATCATTATCAAAAGCGTATCATTGAAATGTGATAGGTGGTTGGCCGCGTCACATTTCGAGGCAACTTGGGCGCGACGAGCGTTTCCATGTTGGGACGAACCAGCACTAAAAGCCACTTTTGATATCTCCATAAAACATCATCGAAATTATACGGCTCTATCAAATATGCCAATACGGAAACAATCGGACGATGGCAACGAAAACGGCATGATGTGGACATACTTTCACACGACTCCTATTATGTCTACCTATCTCGTAGCGTTTGTAGTGGCCGATTACGTTCGTGTTCCTAATGAAGATGGGACTGTCAATATGTGGTGCAGATCGGCATTGGCGCCGTACACAAAATTTGCTCAAGAAGTTGCCCAAAAATCTGGACAGCTATTGACAGAATATACCAACAGCACCGATAAAGTTCCAAAAATGGATCATGTAGCGGTCCCAAAATTCACAGCTGGTGCCATGGAAAATTGGGGACTTATTATCTATGTGTAATACATATAATTTAAGAAAAACATCAATAGAATAATACGTATGTCTGTATCAGATATCTTGCGCTATATAAATTGAAAATTCTTTTTTTTATTTTCATCAAATTATTAATTTTATATTGTTTCACGCTGGATATTATAAGTGTAGATTTTGCGAAATAATAGATATTGATTTTATGATTGAATTTTATGATTTATGATTGAAAATCATAACTATTATTTTATTTCATTATTTTAAAATAACAAAAATTATTCTTTTTTGTAAAAAAGCAGTTTTAAAAAATGTTGATTATTTAAACAATTTTAAATTGAAGTTAAATCAAAGTTAAATTTCTTTCTATTGAATAATTTTACAAAATATAGAATATGCGTAAGAAAGAATAAAAATATAATTGAGTTACACTTTAGATTGTGCAAAAAGTAGAAAAGTAGAAAAAGATAATTTTAAAATACAAAAAAATTATATATATATATATATATATATATCAAAAACACTAATACTATTGATTTTAAATAATTATATATAAATAATAGAGTATATTATAAATATTATAATGTAAATATATGTATATATATATAACACATTTTGTGTGAAATGAGTATAACTATATTATTACTATATTATTTATAATCATTTTTAGCGAACGATCCTTTGTATATGACGACAAAATTGATGCGATATCTACTAAGCAAAATGTAGCAGTGACAGCAGCACATGAAATGGCACATCAATGGTTTGGTAATGTAATCAGTCCATTATGGTGGTCTCATGTATGGTTAAACGAAGGATTTGCGTCGTTCTTCGAAGAATATATTCTCAATCAAGTAAGTTAATTATTCCAAGTTTCATTTATATACGTGAGCATTCAAAAAAATTATTATTTAGATACATGAAAAAAAGATTGACAAATTTTAAAATGCTAAAAGATCGCTTTTTATATTTTTTTATTAAAAATATTCAAATATAAAATATAATAGTTGAATTATTTATAGTTTTCTACATAACAATAAAATACACTGCCAATAATTATAGATTATAATTACTTAAGAGTTTAAAACAAAAGATTTCTCCAAACACACACACACACACACACACACACACACACACACACACACACACACACACACACACACACACACACACACACACACATATAATTTACTATATTATAATAATTGGCATTTTATTATTAATTTATAATATTAAATTAACCAATTTTAATTGTGATTGAAATTAAAACTTTTATGTATTTCTAGATTTTCCAAGATTGGCGAGTAATGGAATATTTTGTTGTTAATACTCAGCAATCAGCTCTTCATATTGATATTGCTAGGAATATGAAGCCTATTACATTCGAAGTCAGCAGTCCTAAGGAAATTGAGTCACTCTTTTCTTATTCCACTTATGGCAAGGGTAAGATTGGATAAATAAATCAGTATCCTCAAATTCTTGAACATAAATGATCTAAAGCAATAGACGAAACAAAAAAAGAATTTTTTACCTTTAATATATACCTAGAAATATATACCTTTAAATCACAAGAATTAATTTTTTTTATCAGCCATGTTCGCGAATATTTTTTTATGAATGATAATACATATATATTGTTTTATTATGTATTACTCTCATCAATTTTATATATTACTTACCAATTTTTTTATATATTACTTGCAGCACCCGCTATATTACGCATGTTGCAACATATAATTACCGATGAAATATTTCAGAAGGGTATTATTAAATATTTACATACGCAGTGAGTAATATACTTATTTCTTTATCTAAGAGATAAATGTATAAAGTATCTAGTATAATAATAATTCGACTTAAAAGTAAAAAGTTTAAATTATCACCTAAATTGCCTATAATAAATTGCCTATAATAAATCTATTGATAAAACATTGTACAGTACTTTATATTTCTGCATTTTATA
Source organism: Camponotus fellah (assembly GCA_030586385.1). NCBI lineage: Eukaryota > Metazoa > Arthropoda > Insecta > Hymenoptera > Formicidae > Camponotus > Camponotus fellah. Next base: position 180,179 of record JAPIVC010000288.1, on the reverse strand, counting down.
TTTCTTAATAAATAATGAAGAATTTAATCATTATAATTAATTTAATAAATATATAAATTTAATAAATTATATAATAATATATAAATTTAATAAATTATTTAATAAATATATAAATTTAATAAATTATTTAATAATAAATTATTATTTAACAATTTAATAATATATTAATTTAATAAATA